>JARHVA010001863.1:1235000-1480000 GCA_037957365.1 Torreya grandis | reverse complement strand
TTCATAGTTTGACACTCTTCATTGGATTCAATATTGAAGTTATGAATTAAGCACCACTTTTCAATCTTGGACTACTTGTTCTAATCATTTGAAAATAATTTTCCACTCTCTGGTATGATGACTCAATCAATAGACATACAAATGAAAGGCCTTCAATGTAATTATTTGGATCATAAAATGTCCTCATATGGAAAGCAATTGATTGGTTTCATGAAATCACATAGCTTGGTGATCCTCATGTATTTACTACCCATATTTAGTGTTATGGTGGTTTTACTTGTTTCTCTTTTTTTAGAAAATTTTTAATTATAAATTACATCATTTTTAATAGGCCCATATTTTTTCATAGGTGATAAATATTTATATTTTAAATTTGCCTCTACATCATTTTGATCACTATGTCTTATATTTTATGATAGCACTCAACTCTCCACTTGTAGCTCCTAACATTGTTAAACCCCAAAAAAATACCACCATCAAGGTATTGGATGGAGTGATTAAGGATGAGGAGGGATGAGGAGGAATTGAGTAGAGATGATGATGGATTCAATAGGGATGATGAGGGATGGTGAGGGTCAATGAGGGAGTGATTAGGTAAGATGAGAGAGTGATTAGGGATAATGTGGGATGGTGAGGATTGATGAGGGAGTGATTAAGATCAATGAGGAATGAGGAATGAGTGATTAGAGATGATGAGGTATGATGAAGTAATGATTAAGGATGGTGAGGGGCAATGAGGGAGTGATTAGGGATGATGAATTAGTGATTAAGGATGATGAAACGATGATTAGGGATGGTGAGAGTTAATGAGGGAGTGATTAAATATGATGAAGGATGGTGAGGGTTAATGAGGGAATGATGAGTGAGTGATTAGGGGTGATGAGAGATAATGAGGGTCAATGAGGGAGTAATCAGGGATCATGAAGGAGTGATTAGAGATATTAGGGGTAGTGAGGGTCAATGAGGGAGTGATTAAGGAAAATGAAGAATGATGAGAGAGTGATTATGGGTGATGAGGCATGAGTAGGAAGTGATCAAGGATGAGGGAGGGATGATGAACAAGTGAAATTAACATAAAGTAGTTGTTTGATGCGTATAGGTCATTAATGTGACTTATGCTACCTCAATCACACCACTTTGTATAAATTTCAAAGTGAGTGGTTTGAAAACTTCAATTTGAAAAACTTAAGACTCTTAGAAATGCTAAGAATCAATCTAGAAGGCACAAAAACTTAAAAAAAGATTATATGTTTACCAAAAATGGACACCAATTGAAAAAATTATATCTTAAAATCCCTATGTTTAATATTTAGACCCTAAAAATGCTTAAGTACTGACTAGATTGGATTTTGAAAAACTATTTTCCACATCGTAAGACGTGCATCTATGAGACCAACTCTATCAGATGTTGAATGACCCTAATTTATTATATAACATGTATGCATTGTATAATATGTTATATAATGTGCACACATTATATAATGCATATGTGCTATTTGAATTTGAATTCAAAACCAAGCCTTTAGGCTTAGAAATGGCTTGGATTTCCGAGCCAAAGGCTTGTGATTGTGCATCTATAGTCGAGACTGAGAGTTTTGATAGAAACCAACAAATTTCAACTTCAATGACCAAATATGTTATGGATTTCAACATCAAAATTCAAAACATTATTACCATCATGATGATCACGCTGTCCTCTTTCCAAATATATGATTTTAGTAATTTTTGGGATATTTTAAAGGTTCAAACTATTTATTTCTAACTACACATTCTTTAGGCCACTACATACCACACATATACATGCCTATTCATGTTTATGTAATTTTTTTTTGTTGATCTAAGTGTAAAATAAATTATATGGTAACAAACTAGGCCTAATTCTACACACATTAAAAAAAAACCAATTTTTACTTTCTTGGAGGTAGTTAGGGGGACCACATGGTCGGCTATCCATTTTTTTCAGTTTTCAGGATCTACTTAATTGCAAAATTAATAAAAAAATATATTCATTGAAAAAATAAAAAATAAATCATAACACACTAGAAGATCTTATCTAAATATTCATCAAAGGGTTTTAAAAAATATTTAATAATGCTAAAAAAATGGTGGGTCGCACGGCCATCTATCCACTATGTTTTCTTAAAAAATAGGAGGTCCTCTTCAAATTTTATATGTTTGACTTATTTATACTTAACCATTTAAAAAAAAAATAGTTTTCTAGAAACTAGACTCGAAATGCTACAATTCATGTTTTTATACCATTTTTAAATTTTGAGTGTAGCCATCTCAAATTAATTACAGAAGTTCAGAAAAATCATGTCCACGGGTAGACCCTTTTTTGTCCACTATATTGTGCATTTACCCATATATAAATAAACATGTTAATGGAAGTAGGAATATAATTATCACATAGAGAGATCACACATCATCGTCATTGTGCCTTGATCTATTTACAAGCACTTTATTTTTTAATACATCACTATTTATTGAAGTGTTATAACCACATACTTTTTACCAAAATTAGGATTAGTGACAGAGAATATAGAATCATTTACGTGATCACATCACATACATAGAGATAACGGTTGGGATCTTCATATTACACACTAGATTTATTTTTGGACTACATGCATTTTGGTTTCTAAACTATCTATGAATAAGGGTTTGACAAAGGAAACCCCCTCATAACAACCCCAAGTTGTATTATTGTTAATGTCTCTTAGTATGGATTAGGGTATTGAGTAAGGAGAAATAATTCTAGAAGTTCTGTAATCAAATCAATAATCTAAGATAGGTTTTTCACAAGTAGGTTTTGAGAAAAAAATATCTACAAAAAAAGTACACTAATATAACTTTATCTACTAGTTTTGAACAAGATAGCTAATGTTGAACCAACTCGAAAGTGGTTTATTTCAAAAGTGGTCATTTTATGTGCATCATTATATCACTAAAAATAATTGTGGTTTTCTTTTGAACTACATCACAACATTTTTTCATAATTTTCAATAATTATGAGTACAAGTAAAAATTCAAGTATTTATATATGAACCTTCTTTGTCAAGTTTCAAACATTTTAATAACTATTTATCGTCTCATTCTTGTATTTAGTCTAATCTTAGTTTGAGTTTAAAATCTAATAAATTTTAGTGTCATAAATCAAACATGAAAAAACACATTGTACAAATACACTAGAGTCAGAAGAATATTTAATAACCTAGAGTTTCGGATATAACACATGAAGCATACAATTTAACTAGTTTTTCATATCTAAAAGTATACAAGAAAATTAACCCTAAGATAATAAATACTCAATAATGTATGAATAAATATCTAGAATAGATCTAACTTTAAAAAGTGTAAGACAATCCATATTGTATTCAAATAAATGAATAGTATTTGATTAAGAATACATGTGCAATACATCATTAAAACTTAATTAATCAAATATAACATATAATGAATTTAGATGGATATAAGTGGCATATCTCTTTGTACAACATTTTAAAAGACCCATCATTAAAATTTAAATCTATAAATATGCAATTAAAGCCAAATTGTATGTAATCCAAAAATTTAAAGTTTAAATCGGAGACAAGGTTTGGACCATACACTTTATTTGGGATGATGTATATGATGAATCCTTCACATAGATGAAATCTGTAAAACTTAAATCAACTTATGAGTTTTATTCACCTAGTTTTATCTTTCATTTTATTGCCCTTAATTTTTATGTTGTAATTCTTATTTATTTATAATATTTAACTATTTCTATTTTTGATGTTAAGGAAAAGAAAGTGAGTTTAAGGTTTTATGATTAATTGAATGCTGTTGATTTATCAATCCCATAAGTAAAAGACAAACACAAAAAATAAGTAAATTATATAAAATAAATAAGTTAACAACATGTATCAAAAAAAATTCTAATATAAATACTTGTCAAAGAATGATTAATAATACATGTTTACTCAAATGAATAATATTAACTATTTTATTATTAGTAATTGTTCTTAACCAAAAAACCTTACACTTAATTAACACTTAGAAATGTCTATATGTTACTCTTTTAAATAAACATATCATCTATAAGATATCTCAACTGAAGTGAGTCAAAAAGTTATGTTAATTTTCTTTTTTTTAATTAAAGGATTTCTTACATGTTTGCCAGTTTTCCACTCATTTTTTAATCTTCTAAGTTCCGAGAGATCGATTACCCTTACATTTATACAGCTGACTAAATAGTTATAGAAAGAACGAAAAAACTCTAAATCACCATATTAAATCTCATTTCCTCATAATATCAAAAAATTAAAAAACTTACTACAAATTTTATTACGAAATAAATATTACCACCATTCATCTAATTAAAAATAATAGTCGTAATAAGTTTAAATATAAAATAATATTTAATTACATAAAGCATACTATAAAACGGATAAATAACAATATCATGATATAATATAAATTAACATTCAATCACATAAAGAATAATATAAAAAGAATAAATAACTATATATATCGTGATATATTCCCTTTCAAGACTTGTCAAAAACAACTCAAATCTTGCGAGTAGGCATCACACTCATGTTTTTCCTATTACAAAGTTTTATACCCTATCACATTCTCACTATTGGCTAGCACATGATATATAGTTAAAAGTATATTTTAAAGTTACATATTTATGATTACTTTTTATTTAATTTAATATAGTTTTTTTTAATTTTGTTAAGTCGGCTAAATTATAAATAATTTATTATTATTATTATTTTCTTTCAAAATTATTTATATTGACTTATGATATAAATAAAGTTTCTCATTAAATTATTATATGATTATTAATTATATTTCTTTATCATTACATAATTTTATATATAATTTATTATATTTAATATTAAATATTTTGTGGTGATTGATAATAATGGTTGTTTACTCGATATTAAATATATAAATGAACATTATGTTTTCAAACTTCACAATTATTTACATATAAGAATATTTATTTTTAATTTTAGTTACTTTTTTTTTAATAATTTATATTCAACCCCATATATATATAATTAAATTATAAAATTGATATTTAATTTGAATGTTAGGATAATCAATACATATATCCATTTTAGAATGTTTTACAATAATTAATACATCAACCCACACTAAAATGTGTAATTATAATAATAATTTATAAAATAAATATTTATCATAATAATAATCATCATCATTTAATAATACTCAGTAAAATATAAACCTATAATCTTTTATAAAATACATATTAATATTATATTAAAATTTACAACTTAATAAAATTTAAAATATTTATATGTCATAATGATTTTATTTTTTTAAATTTTAATTATAAAATACTTTCCTAAAAAGATATCCTATTCATGCAGTGCACTTCCTTACCACCTCAAATAATCAATCAGTGTGTCATAGAATTGGTTCTAAAAGTCAAAAATCCTCATGTAACCTCATTGCCCAACCAAGACTAGGCAAGACAAAAGTCTAAATGGTGGGTCAGTTCAAGGTAGATGGTGGACATTGTTTTTCTTGAAAGTTATCAGAGGTATATTGATCCTTTTGTGGGGATGGTGGACATTGTTTCTCTTCTTTAAACTCGTCCTATGGCTACCAATACATGCAACAAAGAAACTGACCAACAAAGGTTCTTTGCAGAGGTGAAGTTGATGGGCATCATTGTCATGTTTTAAGGACAATATGAGAAATGGCAAAAATGCAGGCGAGGTCAATTATTCCCGGGGCCCTCAAAATGTCATTTATTCCTACTTTAGAAATTCTTATAACAGACAAGACAAGGCAAAACAAAAAAAAACTATTTCAGCCATGACCAATCACCATAGCTATGGAATTCCTAATCCCTTTTAGTACCTCCATATCCGATTTCTGTGTAAGGAATATAATTAGGTAGGATGGGCTGCAAATAAATCGTAGAAGATGCTCAAATTATTTCTTTTCAATGCACTTTCTTTATTCCTCCTATGAGACAATCCATCGTTGTCTTATTCACAACATTATCATATTTCTTTCCATTCCAAGTTGGAATGGTCATATTTAATGTTTAAAATACTAGCAGTTGCTCCGAAGGTGCAAAGAAAGCTAGAGGAATTGTATATTTTTGTTTTACAATTATATTTAGTATGTATTAATATATAATATATCTGTTGACTTATTTTTTCCTGATCCAGCACCAACTTCATTATTACCAATTGTTACATTATCTACCCCACAACTTTATTAATAAAAAATATTACTAAGAGAAATTTGTTAAATATTTACATTTTAGAAGAAATAAGTATTTAAATTATTTAAATCTATGTAAATTTATGATTAATATAGATCTTTGTTGATGAACATAGAGATGGACTTAATGAAAGTTAAAAAGCAAGTTGAATCAAAAAAGTGTTTATTTCTATTTTTGTATTAAAAGTTTAATTATTTAAGATATCATTTTTCTTGAAATTTGTAGTGTCTATTTAGTATTATTATGATTTTTTAAGTAGTGATTATGATATATAAATTTAAAGAGTTCAAATTTTTTGGGTATATATTTTAAATATTCAAATCTTCTATTTAATAAATATAATAAAAGATTAAATTTCGTTTGTATGTTAGAGTTTTGGTTGTATTAGATCTCATAAGTATGGACATCAACAAATTTCTTCGGCATTATTTTCTAAATGATATATTAGATATATCCAAAAGAAATATAAATAAGGGTATTAGAAATGAGATCTATAGAACATATCTTTGGTTCTAATGGCTAGACTTTGTTAGTTTTTTTCCTCAAAGCTTCTAACATTACTACAGTGCATAAGTGAAAAATTGATGGTTGTTTATCCATTTTGATATAAAATTTTATACAGAGAGTCTCCTAACTTTCACATTTAAAATTTATATTTGTATTCTTTTTAAGATTTATTATATAATTTATGTTGTTAAGAGTTAGGGGTTAAGGTTATTGGAAAGTAATGAATTTTACATTATTGATCAAGGTTTCATTTTTATGGATCGATGAACTTTTATTTACGCTTGTCTTATACACTTTGAACTCTATTTTAAGATTTATTTTTATTTTTATTTTTATTATGGTATTAAAAGTTTGTGAATGTGGATTTGCCTGACTCATAAAGAGATTTTTATGTAGGGACTAAATTTGATCGCTATTTTTTATCATATTCGATATGAAATTTTAAATAGAACATCAAAAATTCTAAAGAAAAAAAAACTAAATATATAAACTATTTTTAATTTTTCTTCCTCCTATTATGAACTATACTAATACTACAAATATATTATTAAATAAACAATAGTCATAAAAAAATAATTATTACTTTTTTTTCATAACATATAAAGTCGACAATCAAATTTAATTCTTTTTTTAAACCAAAAAAAATAACATTATAAAGATTGAAGGTAAATTTTAATCCAAAAAATTAATAGAATGGATATATCCAAGTCCTTAACATTAAGGACAAAAATGTACCTAATACCAACCCCTGATTTTAAAAAAAAATAAAGAAAAAAATATTTTTCCTCCAATCAAAAAATGAGTGAATGGTTAGGTGTGAAGGGCATCATTTTTAATCGATCGTCAAAAAATAGTGCTTAATAGCTACAGTTGACAGTGAAATTTAACACTAAATTATTTGTAGACAAAAACAATCTAACCTCGCAATCTTATATTTATTGAGCAGTCCATCACGATTCCCCACCTGGCACTACTTACCACAAATTGAATTATCCCGTCTTGTTTTCTCCCCCATTCCAAACTTTATGGAATATGGTTTCAGTTTTAAATGCAACACAGACACAACATTGCCATCCTTGTACTTTTTCATGATAGAATAGACAACAATACTTAACTAAAACCACCACCATAACAATTATTAATCAGTGACTCACTACTATATGCCTATCAATATCTTACCCATTTATTATAGTATAAATAAATTATGTCCTACCACAAGCGGCATGTCCTCATCATATTAACCACTAAGAATCATGTTTTCTCATGATCATCATCTGCTAGGCAAAACACCCTTTTACTTGCTTGTAAGTGGGTTTTATTGTGACCTAACAAGCTTAAAATTTTATTATTTTGGGGTCACAATTGTTACATGCCTAATGGTCACAGTCCTGCGTGGTCACATGCTATCAATGATCACATGACAAGGTAAACACAACTACTTTCCCCTTATCTGAATACCCATAACTTTGGTGATTGAGAGAGATATTGTCAAAATCTAATGAAATACTATGATTTCCCTTTCGATGGAGAAAATATAAAACAACCCTAGGATGCAAATTATAAACTATAATTTATCCAATGATGAAAAATTTGGCTCCTAGTGCATGGGGACTGGGGAGGGACAAATATGCATATAGATCTCATAGGAAGTGTTTAACTTTTTCAAATGGGTCATTGCTTTCGTGTAGGTCATACCATGATCACAAGGTAGTTCCTACATCATCTTAAAAAAATTACATAAATAGTATCAAAACTTTTTTTTTGGTTTTCTCAACATATATTATGCATTTTCCAACCTATCTCTACTTCTATGGTGGTGGCCATACCTAAAAGTGTTTTCCACATTTGGAGCCTGAGACCCTTGGTGTCGTGATCAAATGATTCTAGAATCTTGATTTTAAAGGTAAAAGGATTTTCTATATATGCAACTTGAGAATATTATTTTTTATTCTTTAATGTTGTCCATTCGATTAGAATTTTATTGAAATACGCCTAATTCCTAAATGGTATTTCCACCCAATATGAATTACAACTAAATATTTTCCAAATCTACGTGTGTATGCATGCACAACATTATACAATTTACAACAACAAATTTTTATGATTCCACAATGGAAAGAGAATGAACTTTTTGATGAAGGAAGCAGTTTCTTTTGTAAAAGACACCCGTTGAAAATTTTATTTTTTAGGGGGTAAAACAGGTTCTTAATTTTTTAAAAGTTTTTAAGGATTAAAAGGAGTAGGTTTTATCTAGACACAATTCAACGTTTTACTTTTGGACATTGGGTAGATATGTGGCAAGTCTCCTCTGCTAAGTCATGGGCATCGACTTTGTTGGTAGATGATGTCATAGACACCCAGGGAATGGATTCCCATATTGTGTTTGAATCACATTAATCACCCTTTAAATATTTTTCCATAGCCTCTCTCTATCTATATATCTTGCCTTCTGCACTCTGCTCTGTTTCACCAATGTAGCATCAACAATAGGATGAGATCTATAATTGAACCAGATTCCTATAAAAGTAAAGTCAAAGTAAACAAAATGAGAGGGCCCACCACTAAGGGGTCATGGAAGGCGAAAGAGGGAGAAGCAGTTTGAGAGTGGTGGAGGTATGAACAGAGGTAGATGGGTAGAACAGGGGTTGTAGAATGAACTATTAGAATATCATTGTTGCTAAAAAGACTTACTACATTCACTAATGTGTAGGGAAAAGAGGATTTGGTGAGTTTAAAAAGGATTATAACATGCACATACATCTCCCACATCACATATCAATCGACTAGGTGAAATCCATATTGAACAGGTAAACGACCATACCACATCCATGCATTCTCTGTCTCAAATTTATGATGTGTTTACACCAGGATCGTATTGCCAAATAAAATAATTTTGAAGTCAAGAGTTACACAGTATAAAAAATGTTGGCCAATGTAAATGGCATCATGCCTTACCAAACTGCTCTACACCACCACTTCCCACAAACCAGTGTTATTCAAAACCAAGTTGTTTATCATGGAATATGCCATTTTGTCTCTTTCATATTCGACAATTGAAAACCTACCCAATAGGAATGTAATATTTTGCTTTGAGACCTAATTGGTAACGTCAATGCATTTTTCTTTCAGGTCCCACTTGAGAGAATTTCAGTGACTTGTCAAGGGCTAACTGACCATTTTCATTATCACAATGAGGGGTTTTAAGATGCCTAGTGTCTGCATTAAGGCCCATATGGACATTTCTTTCCCCATGGAGCAGCTTGGGCTCTTACATTTATTTTGTGGAAAAATTTGGCAAGAAAAAAGGTTGTATTTACAATGATTGACTTTTTCATCCACCATTTTTTCCCAAAAATAATTTGTTTTTCAATATATAGATTAAACGAATATGATGCAACATGATTATATCTTTGTAACAATGAAATCTTGGATATTATGGGTAACTTCTAAATTCATGAGTATCTAGTTTATTTCTAGTATATCCCATAACTCACAAGAATCTAATATAATGCCAATAATCTTTATTCCATGGCCAAACACCATTATTCCTCATATTTGACTGGTAAACTAGCTCTATTCCAAGCTCATAAATCACCTTCCAAATGTAAGATAGTAGTATATCCATCTAGCACCAACAAATAGGTAGTTGTGAGATACCTGCATAAAAATAAACTAAACTTAAATTCTAACATTAATGAATTTCACATAAGATTCATTTGTATTTTTGATGCCAGTAAGTAGGATTGAATCACATGCCAAAGAATTACAATCATATATATAGGGTCCACCACATTCAACAATCAAATGCTTGTCCATGAATGATCAATGCTTAAGAAGATAACAACAACAAACTAACTTTTATCTTATTTTCAATTATCTTTTGAAGTGCAGTTACAACATGAATAATTTTCTATAGTGAGTTGAGAAAAGAGAACCAACCATATGATTAAGGTGTTCAGATGAAGCGTAATACTGATAGCTAAGGATTGGAATCACTAAACCTGTTATCATTAAAATCACTGCTATAAAAAAGCAATGACCTCCAACCAACTACATTCTAGAAAGGAAAATCCTCTACCTTGACTATTGACCTAAAAACAAGCAATGTGATTTTTCTCATTAATATCCAAGTTAAGCATGAATGGTTTTAAAAGTACCTACTTCTTTCAATTCTCCCTCTCGACTCACATCCAAAATAACATATTTATTTTCTTTCTGAATTGTTTCTTTAGAATGAAAAACTACTTTAAAGTATGACATTTAAAAGAGTGGGATTTTTCCTAAAAATAGAAAATGATTTGTAATGAATCAAAACATTGAAAGAAATGAAAGCCTAAATGTTCATTTGTAAGATTCAAATTTATGATGGAAATAGAAAAGATCATCAAATACAGGAAATTAATTTAAATTTTATGATAACCATTACACAAAAGTCCATCGTATAAGTTTCTTACCAGATAATTAAGAGCTAGCCTAATACATCACAAACAAATATTTACCCATGGATGTCTCATGATTCCATGGAAATTATACCATTTTTAGACATGTTTAGCTAGTGCATACATCCATAGGACAAAAACAAAAAATTGATCTTTAAGATTCACACTCAAATGCACATTCATTAATATTTCTTGCCACTTTGATTGCACTTTTTCCATTCTTCAAAGCGCTGCAATTTTTTATTAACAATCATTAGCAAGACCCTTGATAGGATTGCCAAATGGCAAAAAATCTTCGGATCTTCCTGCATAACTAGTAGTTTCTTTTGCAACTTTTGCCCATACATTAGCAATCGTCTCTGCATATCATACCTGCAAATAAATAAAATAAATCATAAATGACATGTAATACAAACCCTTAAATCATTGAATATTTAACCCTAAAATTGTTACATACATGTCATGTATCCAAAAATGGATAATGGTAAAGTCAATACCATCTCTGATTATGGCTGAAAATCAAGTGGAAATAGAGAAAAATGTAAAAACAAGGGAAATAAAACAAATTTACAAATTTTTTGTCATTAACTGGTTAACATATAGATTTGTAAAGGTAAATCCTCATAGAGACACCAAATCAGGGTATTGGTGTTGGGTGAGGTAGTTAAAAATTTGCTTATTCATCATAGAATTTGAACAATTACTCAATTTAATTTTACCTATAAATGTAAATATAATCATAAACACGAAAGAGGGGAGATTTTTGAGATAATAAATCACCACAAAAACCAACAATTGGAGTGTTTGTTCTCAACTCCCAAGCATAAAAAGCACAGAGGACAAAATATATTGATAGATAAAATTTATAATAAAACACTAGCAGGAAAATATTATAAGCATAAAGCACAATAAATATGTATTCTTAGTGTGAACAAAACCAGAGAGGGAGGGGCACATACCTCATTTTTGTAAGACCCTGTGTTCAAAACCTATTTTCTGGGAATGCTTGGTAATTCATCAAATCTCACCTCTTAAACATGAATTGTACTCAAAAGGATTATCTTAAAGACCTTGAACTTTTATGTATGTTTAAATATATATTTTGCATTGGAACGTAGAAAGGGTTGGGTTAGCTCTCACCGATTTACACTAAAATGGAGGGTGAAATGAAACCGTCCATCATAGTTTCAGTAAAATTTTAAAATTTATTAATTAAAAAAATTGAAATATAAAATGAATCATCACCACTTTATAAAATATTATATTAATAACAATAGAATTATTTAATCTTAAATAATAAATAATAATAATAATAATAATAATAATAATAATTGTTAGGGTGTGGAGCTAAAAGCTACACCTTAAGGCAAACAGGAGGGTTTCTAGCGTATGCAGTCGCCGGCGCCGGCAGGCCAAAACCGACGTCGGTCAGGGGACGCAAAAGGGAAACTGGCATCGGCAGAATATCGGCTGGCATCAGTCACCTCCAAGAAGGCAGGGACTGACGTCGGTCGCCTGTAGCGGTCTGAACTGCTGTTAACGAACATTCAGTTAAGTGAACGCGGAGTTTGCATGTTAAAAACTAGTTCGAGTCTTTGAGCCGCTTGTCTAAATTAAGTGTATGCATGAGATCTATATAATAGACTCATTGGCTGTATTGTTAAGTGGAGAATCTGCAGAAGAGTTATGTAGAGCTTGGAGAGTTCTTCCCATGGTGGAATCAAGTAGGATTCCCCATGCATGTATAAGTAAGATCAGGTTTGATATGCAGGGATGTGTGTATGCAAGGGTCAGACAGAGATCGGCGGTTGCCCAGGGTCCAAGGTGACAGCAATACATCAGCAGGATCATGGTGAGATCTACTTGGAGTACCGGTTCGTACTCGGTTGTACTGGATGTACAATGAGGTGAACAACAGCTTGTGTTCGCTGTGTGTTGTGACCTATGAGAGAAGATTACTCAGGTGGGAAGATTACTTGGAGCCCTTGAGGAGGAAGCCTCATAGAGGTGGAAGAAGAGTGTGTTCTCTTTATTATAATTTTCTTTGTAATGAGTTGAATACAATTATGTGTTGCCTCTCATATTCTGTGTGTTTTCTCATTGATAGTTATTTGTTCTTCTAGTATTTCCGCATGTTTAATTGCTTATACAATGGTAATCATGTGTTCTCTTAAATCTGACAAGTTGTGTCAGAGCTTTGGGGAGTTTCGGTCCTATCAATTGGTATCAGAGCGAGGTTGGACGTTCTCAGAGTGAGTTTGACTAACAGATGGTCCAGATCTGTTAAGTGTTTGTTGATTATAGGTTACTCACAGGGGTCGTTGTTTGAGTGGGAGTATAGCAAGGCAGAAGATGGTACAATGAGAATGAAGAAAATCAGGCACATGTTTAACACCACAAGGAGTGTGGTGGGTTGTCTTCAAGTGGGAGCTTGAAGAGGAATACAAGCCAGGATGCAGATTAGATAGAGTACTGGTTTGGGTACAGGTGCAGCTCTTTATCTCCAAGTGGGAGATTGTTAGGGTGTGGAGCTAAAAGCTACACCTTAAGGCAAACAGGAGGGTTTCTAGCGTATGCAATCGCCGGCGTCGGCAGGCCAAAACCGACGTCGGTCAGGGGACGCAGAAGGGAAACTGGCATCGGTAGAATATTGGCCGGCGTCGGTCACCTCCAGGAAGGCAGGGACCGACGTCGGTCGCCTGTAGCGGTCTGAACTGCTGTTAACAAACAGTCATCTAAGTGAACGCGGAGTTTGCATGTTAAAGACTAGTTCGAGTCTTTGAGCCGCTTGTCTAAATTAAGTGTATGCATGAGATCTATATAATAGACTCATGGGCTGTATTGTTAAGTGGAGAATCTGCAGAAGAGCTATGTAGAGCTTGGAGAGTTCTTCCCATGGTGGAATCAAGTAGGATTCCCCATGCATGTATAAGTAAGATCAGGTTTGATATGCAGGGATGTGTGTATGCGAGGGTCAAACAGAGATCGGCGGTTGGCCAGGGTCCAAGGTGACAGCAATACATCAGCATGATCATGGTGAGATCTACTTGGAGTACCGGTTCGTACTCAGTTGTACTGGATGTACAATGAGGTGAACAACAGCTTGTGTTAGCTGTGTGTTGTGACCTATGAGAGAAGATTACTCAGGTGCGAAGATTACTTGGAGCCCTTGAGGAGGAAGCCTCACAGAGGTGGAAGAAGAGTGTGTTCTCTCTATTGTAATTTCCTTTGTAATGAGTTGAATACAATTATGTGTTGCCTCTCATATTCTGTGTGTTTTCTCATTGATAGTTATTTGTTCTTCTGGTATTTCCGCATGTTCAATTGCTTATACAATGGTAATCATGTGTTCTCTTAAATCTAACAAGTTGTGTCAGAGCTTTGGGGAGTTTCGGTCCTATCAATTGGTATCAGAATAATAATAATAATAATAATAATAATAATAATAATATAATTAAATAATGAATATTATAATTTTTTAAATTATATTACAATATGAAATAATATTATATTTACTATTATTTATAAAAAAGTTTTCAAAAAATAAATTAAACATATAAATAATTTCATTTAAAAAGTATATAATAATTTAATTTTATACTGTATACATTTTAATTCACAATAAATAATAAAATATTGTAATATATATATATAGTAATAAGTAATTTATAATATATAATATATTTATATTGGTATTTGATTTAGGGGGTGCCGCTGGTTATTTAATTCATTGAAATTTTAACTAAATCAATCTCATATGGGAAATTTTAGCTAAAAACTTTCCAAACTCATATGGGAAATTTTAAACACCTATCTTATGATCCTTCCAAGTGTCTTACCATGTGGTGAGATGTTGGGATGGAACAGCGAGTTAACCAGTATCTAGGATTTGACATTACAAGATAGACGGTTCTCCATCGAGGGCTATTTCAGAGGGCCATTCAAACTACACAGAGCATTTTTCTAATCTCTCAATCTATTCTTTACCTGTGGTTATAAAGGATTATTGCTGACCAATATTTTCTTTTTAACTTGTATCCAAGACAGGGCTGGAAGACAGACGAACATAAATGACATTAGTGTTGATTTGCGGGCAACCCTACAATGACAAATCAACCGCTGTTCAATGCCTCGCCTGAGATCTTCAATCTCAGCCATACAATGTTCTTGTCATCGACGAGTTGAAGGGCAATGCCAATTGAACAACCGTCTTAAAAAATTTACCTGAAGGGAAACATCTAACGTCAGAAAAAAGTCAAAACTCTTCCTCATTTGAAAAAACAATTCGTAATGAAATATTGTAGTAAATATAATCTATTATTTCAAAAAATTCATTTTCAATTCATTGTATGCTAAAAACGGTTAGGAATATTTGAAGAAAAATTAAATGAGGAAAATGGTCATTCGTATCAAGTAACCCACCATTCCTTCAGTCTGTAAGATCATATGTTTATTTCAAAATACCAATTTTTTTACAATATCATTTGTGAATTGTTTTTTTTTGGAGAACTCAATCTTCTATTATTGATCTTATCCACTTGGTCATGCTCATTAAAATAGAAAATTACATCTGCAATTTATCTACATATCTTTCTTTTCATCATCTTTGTCTATTTGCATCTGCAATTTTGCATTATACCGAACAGGTTTCTATTATGGCTTATGCACGCTTGACAAATTTCTTCCTAAAATACTTCATCATGTACCCATTCTGGCTTGTGACTCTTTCATTTTCTCTTCTTTTTGCTACATAGTTTATTATCATCACGATACCAAGGTAACTTCGAAATTATTGAGTAGTATTTTATTTTTTAATTTCATTCGAATTAGATAATTCAGTGGACATTCAAATGTAATTTGAGGCATTTCAGGGCCCTATACCTATTTCGCCTTGTGACCATTTGCCATAGGTGACATCGTCGCGCTCCACGGTGAGATCTATATTCTTTGTTTTTTTTTACTAACTGTAATCATTTCTATCCATGACATTGCAGAATGGGGAAACTTATATTAAACCATCTTGCCGATTTCAACCCATGGTAGGGGTGGTGCTGCAAATCAGCACATTCCTGGCCAATCACATATCCACCCACGCGTTCCATTCCTCCATGCCATGGACCTACTTGCTAAGGAGTTCCCTGTCAAATATCTGTCAATAATTGATTAGTTTGAAACAACATATTCAAATTCTTGTCTCTGGTGAGACAAATCTTGAGGCTTCGCCCCTCTGTAATAAGCCTCTGGCTTAATAAAATTTAAAAATAAAAAACTATGATAAAAGAACAATTCAAATTAAATTATATAAATTATTATCAAGATCACTTTAATTGTTAAAATAATTTATTTTATTAAAAAATAAGTTTGAAAATATTATAAAGCGACATAAAGTCTACAAATAATGTAATGTTAAAAACAATTTACACAAAGTAAAAATGAGTTTGAATATATCATAAATTTATACAAAATTAATAAATTATATTATGTGAAATTAATTGAATTATAAAAATATTTTAACCATTCATTTTATTAAATTTTCTATGATTTCATTTTATTGATTTTTTATAAAATTAATGGTATATTTTATATAATTAATAGAAAATATTTTTTAATAAAAAAGTTATAAATACCAGTTTTAAAAATGCTTAGTATAAAGAATCTGCGGAATATTATTAAGAATATAATTAGGTATAGATTCACTTGTTTGAGAGCCAAAAATATTTAATCTAAATTATTTATAGAATATTATTTTTGAAAATATAAATAAGAGTGAATCTACATATTAAAAAACATAATGCTATTAAAAAAAAAAAAAAAAACATTTAATATAAAGGATTTGCAGAATATGATTTTTGAAAATATAAATAAGAGTGGATTTATGTATAATATTTATTTTTATGTTTTTGCACTTTTATATAATGTTCACTTTTATATTTTTATGCTTTTATTTCTTATTCTTTTATAAAAGAGACTTTTGTATCTTTGAATTAATACTATTTTTTCTAATGGTTTTTTGAATTCCAGAGATTTATTGGTTTGGTTGTGAATATTAATTAATCAAATTTTTTTATAAAAATTAATATTTCAAATTAAATTATATAAATTATTATAAAATTTATTTAATTGTCAAAATGATTTATTTGAATATATTATAAAATTATATAAAATCAATAAATAATGTGATTTGAAACCAATTAAAATATAAAAATGTTTTAATTATTCATTTCATTAAAAAAAATTGTTAAAATTAATAATATATTTTATATTTATAGTATATAAATTATAAAATATTTACTCTTTTCTATATTTTGGACTCTTCAAAAACAAAGAATCTTCCAACTTATAACATATAAGTTATATATCTTTTGTCAATATTTAAATTTTCAACAATCATCTTAAGTCTATTCATCATAATAATAAAGTTGTTGCTCTGAAGGTGCAAGAAAAGTCAAAAATTGTATTTTTTTTTTTGCAATTATATCTAGTAAGTGTTTTCTTTTCATTTGTGAAATATATTCTCCTTTAATGTATTATATTGTGATAGACTACTTCTATCGTTTGCTACACTAACAATATTCTATTATTAATGTACAAGAAACTACATTCCTTCCCACCTGAGTCCGATCATTAAGCAAGGATCTTTTCTCTTAAGAGGCAAGATGAAAAAATAATGAAATTCAATATGTAAGCTCATTTGATGTAGTGTATGTCAAACGTAGAGTCTTTGTCAATAGAAAATGACAGCATAGTGTGAGTTATAGAACATTTTTTAGTGTATGATTTCACATGAAATATTGTGTCAATAGAAAGTATAATAAAAGAAACTAATATAAAATATCACGTTATCCAAGAGTCCATTATTGAATATTAAACTATTTCTTATGTTTAAATCTCATCGTTTATTATTACAATATCGCATTGTTAAATTTTTTGCCAACTTTTAAGCTTACCACAATTATCATTGGATCTTATAAACATAATTAAACCCACTTCATTTCAATTTAATATATCTAATCCACCTATATGAATCTTTAATGTGAACATTTGGCCCTAAAAATTTAAATTGGTCTAAATGCATGCATTCATCTTATCCAAATGAAGCTATCCAAATGTTGGTGATGAAGAAATGATTGAAGCCATTCATTTTATTAGCACTCTGTTATTGTAATATGTTCTTCATTCCTCCTCTTAACTTTAATATATAAATTAAAATAAAAATTAATTAAAATTTTAAAATTTGTTAATTAAAAGAAGATACATAATTATTTAAAAATATAAAACAAATCACCATGATTGAATAGATTAATTAATTATATAAAATATAAATCAAATTATACATAATATATAATATAAAATATAAAATTATATATATATATATATATATGAATGAATAATGAATATAAACTATAGGGAGATTTTATTTGATTGCTGTCTTTGCCATTAAACAGTTTTGCCTCAAGTGCTTTTCTGGTTGTATTCGTACAAGAGTAGCCTGATTTTGAGAAATCACCAATTTGATTCTGAGAAACTTGTAAAATAAAAAAATATAGGTGGCCAATACTACTCTATTCTCATTGGCTACTCAACTGTCCATTAAAATTTAATTATTATCCGAGCAGATTCCTTAACATTTGTGTCAACACTAGAATGGATCAAAACTATATATATATATATATATATATTTGTCTATTGTGAGACGAATTTACAGGGGTTCCTCCACTGTATAAGCTTTCGGCTTAATTATTTTCACAGGCGAAGTGCTTTTGAAATTCCAACCCTGCTCGCACATTGATGTTTTTTTTGTTATATTTTTCATTTAAATAATATAAGTAGAATTTTTTCATAGTAGTTGATATATGGTGTCTCGAGGTGTATTTTTAGGGATTATTCTCTAAATGTATTTTTAGGGGTAATTTTTTAATAATTTTTTTTTTAAAAAATTTTTAAGTTATGATAATTTTTTATAATTTTTGAAATTTTAAAATTAATTTTTTTATAAAAGTGTTTATTATTTTTTTTTTATAAAATATATGTAAACTTTTCAAATTCATAAAAATATGTATATATCGATATTAAATTTATGAATATATGTGTGTATGTGTGTGTGTATATATATATATATATATATATATATATATATATATATATATATGTATATATATAATTCTACAATTTTTTTAAATTTACCTATCTTATATATATTTCTTATGTTTTTTTCCCTAAAATTTAATATATTTACCTACCATATATGTATTTATTATCTTTTTGTTGTAAAAAGATTCATTTATAATTAAGTACTTATTTATTAAAAAAGGATTCACTTATAATTAAGTACTTATTTATTTAAAAAACCATTCTTTAAAATTTTATATATCAAAATATCGAATTCATAAGGACAATCATGTATTTAGTGGTATATATTATGTAATTACTTTTTCTAAGATATTTCACTGTCATTATCTCATCTAACAGTGATTAAATGTTTTGGACAGAATAGATACATCTCATACCTTAGAACTAAATCTTAGGAGATGAAATTTATCTTGAAATAATCTCTATTTGTATGTGTGTGTATATGTGGGAAACTACAATTTGAGAGAAGAAGGGATAATAACTATTGTTGTTTCATGTATTTTGATGAGTTGTGCCGTCAGGTTAATAGCAGCATGCACAATCCACCAAAAGTGGAAAAGGGAAAATCAAGTAAAATACAATAAGCTATATTAAATGAAAACTTGCCAAGTGTTTAAAATAGGGGATGAAAGTACAATTACATTGTAAATGATCAACATCAATAGAAAGATAAGTAATTGAAGTAAACACATTTGGATTATGTAACTAATTTTGATGCTATAAAAATAGTTTTGATACTAATAAGATTGAAAACTTAAAGACTAATTACAATCTAGACACTGATCAAAATTGGATATTACTGAAAAAGACAGGTTTGAGTTATACAATTAATCATGGAAAGTTTTTAGCAATTTTGATAGACTATTATGATTATGAATTTTTTTCACTTTTGTGTTTGAAACTTCTTGTGGTGCTTTAATAAAGGGTGCAGCTTTATAAATTATCTCTCCATTGATAAAACTCTATTTCACCATAATGTCACAACAATAGATAATATGTGTAAGGTTGATGAATTGAGGTCCCATGAGGGTTGCATTTACATATCTTGCATTTTTATAATCATGGTTGAATATAGTGCTAGTGTTTCATGTGTCTTTCCAATCTAAATGAGATAAATAACATCACCTCCTCTCTTTGATAACCAAATGACACTATATACTTTATTATGATAATGTTTTGGTATAGTCTATTGACACAAGACTTGAATAGATGATGAGGGTAGTGTAGGTTCAATGTGTAGGATCCTTGAAAAATGTGAATGGATAAGCTCAATATGTAAATAAAGAAGTAAATTCTCAAGTCTAATTGATTCATAAGAGTCATTAATTGAAATATATGAAATGTTAGGGTACATTTGTATATATAGCTCCATAAAGACAAATTTGCACATAGGTCAACTATGAAAAGTAGTGAGAAATTACAATCAAGGCACAAGTAATATGCATAAATCAAAAGGAGAAACAAAAGGAAAGTGACCATATTTGGCAATTGCCAATTGTGGTCATGTCAGAATTTATGGCTGCAAATTATGATCAAGTCCAAAAAGGGCTCAAAACAGAGATCAAGCTAGCCTAAAGATAACTGGATGGACTATGATGCAGACAACTAATAAATCTAAGATGTTTATGAGGAAATATAGATGACATAAGGCTAATAGGTGTCCAATATAACTGAAAAATGTTTAAAAAGAGACAAATGTATACAAATAGACCAAGTGCATGAAAACATGAAAAAGACGTGAAAATACAACCTCCACCAAAATTAGGTGTCTATAACTTGAAATTTTTGTTGCATTTCAATTTCACATTAAACATGTTTATTATTTTATGTTGAAATAGGTTGAATTATGTGCCGCATGGATTTAATTTGGATATGGCATAGATATATTATGGATTTCTTATGTAGCTATTTACATTTTCTTTTGAATATAATTATGGGCTAATGGATGGATGATTAGTTAGAGTCGATTTATTGCTTTTATTCAATAAATTTGATTTATATTAATATCAGATTGATTTGATATGTTTTTACTATAAAAATGTTTATATGTGTTTATTGACACTCAAACTTAGTTTCATCACTCGTTTGGTTCTAATGAGTGTGGTGATAGGGATATGTTTCACACTGCATAGAGATAGAGTATCATCAAGGGAGAAAGAGATAGATGTGTTACTGATGGCTTGAAAGAGATAAATGTGTATATAGATTGTGAAAAAGAAATCCAATGAATTCATGCATACAACCTTTAGTACCTCCTAGGTGTAGACAACTAAATGTGGTAAAAGACCCTTATTCCCAATGTCTTGTTTCAAATTTATCTTATTTGGAAAACTTATACATTTTACCTTGCTTTTATGACTACCCCGGCCCCACAAGAGTTCTACTCTTTTTCCATTGAGCTTAAATACACCTCAATACTTATTAAAAATGTATCCATTAATAGGTTTTGATTATTTATCACTTACTACCTAGACCTACCTTGAAAACAAATCCAAAGTCATCTTCTAGATAAACCCGACCACCGTACGAGTCCATCCTAGACAAACCCATACACCCTACGATTTTTTTCTTTAATTTTTGTGGGCCCATCATCCCATTTTGTTGAATTATTCTCCTTACTCTTAATTTTATACATGACCATATTCAGCTAAGATGCATAATTTTTCATAATTCAGCCTATTTATTAAAGGTCTAACTGAGTGATTTATAAATCAGGAATAAACATAAAACATATTTTAATATCAAGATCCAATTCACACCTAGATCCAAACATAACCAAAGTCATGCTTCATTGAATATCATACACTTGGGACATTGTCTCTATATTGGTCTCTCATCATTCCCCTTGTGCTAAAGGAGGGTATTAAATTACATGTAGATGCATCGTCACTGCTAGGGAATATGGGGTTTACAAACTCTCACTTAAGCTATTCCATCCACACACTTACAAAACTACATGGAGGACTAATTCCATGCATGTGGAGTATATAGTTCGCAATGCTACCTTTACGGATGCTTGACTCCAGAACTATTTGTTTCTTTTTAGAGTGTCAATCTAAGTTAAGGAAAAAATCATTCTATTTTACACATTCTATTGAAAAATAATCTTTATTTAAGTTAATTTAGGTTAATCCTAAGTCTATTTATTTGTGTATTTTTTATTACAAAAAATTTACTTATTTTATATTTTATGAGTGTCACACCTTGTTTGTCCTTTTGTATGAAATCTTGGACTTACATGTAGCATGTAACTCCCTCCACACTTGTTACATATTTCCCCTCACCTTTTGTGGATTAGTGACATTTAGAACATACTAATAACGTTGTGTAAAGTGATGATGGGATTCTTTGTAACTCTCTCTTCCTTCTTCTATCTCTATTTAATAAGTTTGTCTCTCTCATTCTACATATTAAATTTTGAGACACTTGATTCTAGGTTGAGTCTTACTTTCTTTCTCATTATATTTTATTCTACTAAGATTATACTTGGAGAATATTATTATTGCAAGCCTTGTTAATACACATGGGGTTATTTTTTCATTAATTCGGTTTCCCCACTTATTAATATTGTGTCTTACATTCTCTTAGTGGATTTCTATTAAGGTGATCTATTTATTTTTAATCCATTTAATTTCATTTTCAAAATTATTATTTTATGACCTTATTAATAATTTATAACATGGTACTGTTGACAATTTCGACCCCATATGTCAAATTGCCACACTTATTATTCGAATCTTTTCATTGCTAATTTGCTTTTATTCACAAATAGAAGTCTTCGGGTTTTATCCAGGTATCATAATTATTTCAGACATTTTATCTGAAACAACTTCTCTGAAGACCCTCGCAACTTTTTCGAGAGGGTCTTTTCCAAGTGGTAAAGGATAATTCTACTTTTCTAAAGGGTTCATTTTATTTAGAAAAGTCCATTTTAGTCTTCCTGATGGTCCATCTCAATAATTCCAAAGGACACTTGCACTTTTATGAAGGTCCATTGCATAATTATGAAAGGTTCTTTTCATTTTTTTGAAGGGCAAGAAGACCTTTACAACTTTCCCAAAAGTCCTTAACAAAAAAGCCGAAGGGTAAGTGGACCAAACATTCTCTGAAGGACAATTCAAAAAGGGCAAGTGGACAAATACAATTTTTCCAAAGGGCGCATATTAAAGTCCGAAGGGCCCATTACAAAAAATCCAAAGGGTCAATTCTATGGCAAAGTGCCCTAAGCTAAATCCCAAAAGAAATAGCCAGAAAATATGAATTCCTATAGACATTTTGTCTGAAGAAAAGGAAAGGAAGGCCTAAAAGGAATAATTCCTTTGAACTTTTTGTCTGAAGGAAATGAATGAAGGAAAAGTCCCTTGAAAAAAAACCAAAATAAAAGTCCTTTACAAAAATGTTGAAGGGTAAGTGGACCATTCCAACAATGCTAAAGGGTTCTTTCCTAAAATCCTGAAGGGAATTTTCAAGTTACCGAAGGATATTTTTAAAAAAGGGGTTCATTTCATAAAGCTGAAGGGCCATTGTCAAAATTATTAAAGGGCAATTACAAAAGTTCTGACAAAATCTGAAGGGATTGTTAACTTCTCTGAAGTGCACTTCAATTTATTCGAGGAACATTTCAACAATTCTAAAGGGTAATTTCCTTTTAAGAAGACCATTTCATTTTTTTGAAAGGATTTTTCACAAAGTCCAAAGGGTTCATTGACAAAAGCTAAACAGTTCTTTTCAAAGGTGCTGAAAGACCATTTCATCTATTAAAACAAAGTGGACCATTTCAAAAAGTCTGAAAGAATTATTTCAAACAAATTTTTTGAAAGAATTATTTTAGACAAGTTACCCATAGGGAAGGATAGGGAAATAGATGGACAAAAAGTCTGAAAGAATTCTTTCAGATAAATTGTCTGAAGGAATTCTTTTAAAAAACTTACTTGTAGAAAGGAAAATCTGCAAATAAAAGCCAAAAGAAGGATTTCTTTCATAAAGGAAAAGATGCAAAAAAATTTTGTGAAGGGAAAATACCGAAGAGCAAATTCCATAGAAATAAATAGAACCAAGCGAAAAGCTAGAGACAAAAGGTTGAAACAAATAACCGCCAACAATTTGTCCAAAGATAAAAACTTTGAAAGGAATAGATAAAGATAGAAGCAAATAAATCTACAGAGCAATACATATAGAAAAAAATCCTAAGAGCAAGAGACTGCTGGATGTTCAAGGAGTTGACATGGAATTTCATGCATGCTTCTCAATCTTTGAGAGCTCTCGATGCAAGATGGAGTGGGCTGAAGTTGACTAGTCTTGCACTTTAGTTGACTAGTTGATAAGCCATGCTCTTCTCCTTAGTTTTCATGCAATCTGAGTCTTTCAATCACTTATAGCTCATATTTAAGTGGAGTTATTATTCCAAGATGTGGTGTAGCTTTTCATGCAAGTGGAGACCATTGGAGGATGACTAGTCTTGAGCTCTAGTTGACTAGTTATCAAGTGCCACATCCACTCATGTTTTTCATGTAATAAAGGACATTCTCATGTTCTAAATCAACTTCAAAATAGGTCAAGCTTGAGTTTTGACATCCAAATTGGCATAGATTTCATGCATGGAGCAGATTAGTCCAAGATGGGCTCACCGTCCTTTTCCAATACCAAAGAACTTTTCATACAAAGCATATGACAAAAGGATTTTATTTTTAGATCTTTGGATAGCTCAAGTTGGACTTGGGGTGATGTGGGAGTTTATCTCCTCTTTTATTTTCAGTTCTAATCTTTGGATTACGTATCCTTTTTCTATATAAGTTGGTTTTTCTAGCCATTTTAAGATAACAATCCCTCTTTTGGCAAGACCAAAATTAGTAAAAGATTGAGTTTTGTAACCTTTTCAGATAAATAAAAGGACTGTTATTTTTAAATTCAAGAATGCTGTTATAGTGTATTTATGTCAGTGATTTGCATAAGTGATAGAATTTTTCTTCTTTATCAAGTCTTGATTATTACCTAGTTACTAGCTGATCAGATTATGCAGGTCATGTTCTGTGTTTAATGTCTTTTGGCTAAAGTTATAACAAATATAATTGGTTGGTTAGTGCCTTGAATCATGCCTATTCCATCATTTCCTTCAAGCTTTGATCACCAGATAGAACTTTTTCATGAAATACTTATGCATAAGAGTCATTTGGAGTTAAAGATTTAATCTTTTTTTATCTAATTAGTGTTTCAGAAGCTCAAATTGAGTGGATGAACCAAAATATAGGTGTATCACCATCATTTAATAAGATTTTTCTTTTATTTTTATTTTTTCCCTTTTCCCTATTAGTTGGTAATAGAGAGTAGAGATCCTAATTGATACACAAAAGGGAGTTAGCCCTTATAAATCTAGAGATTCAATCCACTAATTAGGTCACCCAAAACCTAGGATTGTTTCCATGTTTTAGTAGATTGTGAAGGCCTAAAACTTCCTTCACAAGGGTGAAATTCTAATTGACAACAATTTTTGTCATGCTCTGTGGGACCTCAAAGAAATTATTTTTCATAGATGAGGAGAAGAGTTTGTATTAGAGGAGAATATCTATCTTCATCATAAGCTAAAGATTTTTTAGGTTGCAGAGTTAATAGCATCATTTAGGAAATTATTTCATGTCAAAGGTTACTACAAGGTTGGCAAGAAAATGTATTCCTTTTGAATTTATTGATTTTCCTTCTACATCTTATAAAAGAAGAAGGTTTATTAGGAAAAAACCATGTCCTCAGAAATAGTATTTATCTCTTGGCTATCCTATTATTTTAAGCACTACAATCCCCACTATCCAAATGGCCATCCAAAAATAGGTGTTTATTCCATTCAATAGAGGTAGCCCACTAAATTTAGTCCAATTTGATGACATTCCTATATCTGCCATTAAGAGCATCCCATTCTTCTCGGAATAAAATCAAACAACCCCTATTAGGCATATCCAAGATGTAGCTAATCTCTATTAGGTCCATAATATTGTTGAGGATAATGTTGCTATTAGATTGCTTATTGCTTCCTTCAAAATAAAATCATTACAGTGGTATAAAAACCTCCCACTAAACTCCATTTTTACCTAGGATGAATTGGGTGTAGCCTTAGTTAAGTAATTTGAGGACAAATCTGATCAGCTATCTTTAGTTGAGCAATTAATTGTGATAAATAGAGCTCCTCATGAGTTCATGTCTGATTTTAACCTCAAATGCCAAAATACATGGATTAGGATACCTATGTTGATTAGGCCATCTCTTGAATATGCATTTTTGTACTCTTTGAAATCCCTTAACTCTGACATTAGTCTCATGATACAACCTATGGGTGATACTACCTTGCCAGATGCTTATGAAGTTGTAATTAGGGTAGAGAACAATTTGATACAAGATGGTAAGCTTTGTCTAAGACCTCCAATGCTTATATTTTCAAAAATAAATTTTATACCAGCCCCTCAAATTCCTCAAACCCCATCCTTAGCTCCTATTCCATCACCTCAAACTCAAATTGCAGCGCCTACTAGTCAAGCTAGTGAGATAGGAGAGTTGAAAAACTTATTACAATCCTTTGGGAATGAAATATTGAAACTCAAGAGACAAAAAATTTAGTCTAATAGGCCCTATCCACAACAAAATCAGATCACCTATCAACCCTTCAAATATCAAAGGCCTTGTTATCAAGGTTTCAAGGAAAATAGGCCACCTTACCATACACAAGTAGCCATAACTCTAGCCAAGCCCTATGTTGGCCTTGATCCTAATGCTCCTTCCACTTCAAAGGCCATTGTCTTCCTCCACCTCAAAATAAATTGATGTAGAATTCATGTTGGTAGTCCTCAAATCTTAATGATGCTCAAAACCAAGCCTAGGTATCACAAAACATCACTATGCCACAAATGATGCAAGAAGAGTTTTCTTTTCAAGGAGGTCAGTACAGAGATACAAGTTTGGAATCATAAGGAGAGATTCAAAAATTTTAAGGGTATCCTAATGCCATTAATGTAAATTAGCAAGTGGATGATCGTGTTGCTTTTACTTAGGGTGTTGAAACTAACAATTTGAGTGGTCAAGTTGCAGATGTAACTAGAGCTAAAAGAAGAGCCATTGATGAGCTACAGGAGGTGAAAAAGGATTTAATTACTCTTAATGTTGTTTCTAAGAGTACAAAATAATAATTTTTTTCCCCTACAACTCAAAAAAACTAGAATATAGAGGTTAGTAAAGTTTATCAACTACCTCTAGTTCGTGAACAACCAGTGCTTCAGAAAGTACAACCAAAGGTTATTGGATCTCATTTCATTATATTGGATCAAATGAATAAGTATACTACTTGAATTATCATATGGGATTATCTTTCCATTCTAGGACAAAAATATATTTTCATCCAAGAGCTTTTAGCTCTCAAATTGTCTCCAAAATTGGTTGAAAAGAAGGCGTTGTCTTATCTAGTTCATATCAGTCAACTAAGCAAAAAGTAAAACAAGTAAACAAGATGGAAAATTTGGATATAAATAAGGTAAAAATAAATAAAACTCCTCCTTTATATCTTTCTTTGATAGTAGGTGATACTTTGGTTCATAACTATATGGTGGATAATGGAGCTAGTAGTACAGTCATACTTAAACAGATTGCAGATAAGCTCAGCCTTGTCTATGAGCCAAATACTAAGTGGATATTGTAATTGAATGGGTCACCAAAAAATATGGTAGGAATCATCAAAGATATACAATTGAAATTACATGTTTGTGCTAATGTTACTATTCAGTAGGATGTTGTTGTGGTAGACTTGCCTCCTTACTTTACTATGTGCCTTTCAAGAGACTTCACCTCAAAGATTGGGGGATATTTATCAGTTGATTGGACTTATTGTTTATAACCAAGTATGATACCAAGGTAACAATTCATTTTTAACCTATTTCAATTTTCCATATGGATCCATTATGCCAAGTGTTGTGAACACTAACTGTATCATCTCAGATGAGGTACCAAAAAATAGTGAAGTAGAAAAAAAATCAACTTTGGATGGGGTTCCAAATTTATTTCTTGATGAGTGGGATTCCAATTTACATGAGCATGATCCTTATAATTTGATTGAAGAAGAAGGACTTGGTGTATATTTCCTTCATGAGAATGATTTACCAATCCTAGCCATGGTTAATGATGATAAATCTAGTGAAAGTTTGTGGCAATTGTATTTTGATGGATCAAGGAATATATATGGTACTAGAGCTATAATGATGTTGGTTTCTCCAACAAATCAAAGGTATTTATCTTCTATTAAATTTTAGTTTGGTTGTTCAAACAATGTTGTTGAGTATGAGGCACTAGTCCACAGTTTGCAGTGGGCTAAGAAGATGAAAGTTAACACCTTATAGGTTTTTGGTAATAGTGAAATTATAGTTCACTAAGTAAGAGGTTTAAATGTATGTAAAAAATTATTGCTTAAATCTTAAAATCATAGAATATAGGACCTACTTGAATATTTTCAAGCTTTTAACATTAAGGCAATACCAAGAGGCGAGAATAAACATGCAGATAGGATGGATACCATTGGGTTACAATTTAGTATCCCAGTTGATATAAAAAGTGCAAAAATTTAGTCACATATAAAGGTGGTTGTAAGGCCTTTT
The DNA here is from genome assembly GCA_037957365.1 of Torreya grandis. Classification (NCBI taxonomy): domain Eukaryota; kingdom Viridiplantae; phylum Streptophyta; class Pinopsida; order Cupressales; family Taxaceae; genus Torreya; species Torreya grandis. Next base: position 1,451,045 of record JARHVA010001863.1, on the reverse strand, counting down.
GTTCTAGATAATCATAAGAATTGGCAAGTGTTCGAAGATGACAATCAAATTATGAGATTCTTGCAAGAGGAGGCTAAGTTTTCTCCAAGAAACCAATTAAAGCACTTGCAGCAGTATGGTGATCAGATTGTGTAACTAAAAACAAATAAATTGCCCAAGGGATTGTGTTTCTACTCATTTTTTTTTCACATTCAGAAGAAGAAAGAAACTAAAAGTTAAATGGTCAGGGGTTAGATGATACCCAGATGAAGTTGTGCTCCGTATCCAGACATTTGAAGGAGCTCCTCTTTGGCTGTGGAGGATGACACCTGTAGATAAGAAAGACTTAAACAAAGAAAATGTTAGATAGATATATGGTGGACTGCCAAGCAAAGTTCGGTCCCAGAAGTGCAAAGGCTTCCTGGAGGGATGATAGTCCACTAGTTGATAAAAAAAATGTCAGATAAAGAGAAATAATGAAAGACTAAGAAACAAAAATAGATAACGCGTACCTGATTCTTGCTGTCAGTCTTCCACAGTCGCCAATGTCAGTTATTTTGTCGTCGTTGATTTGTCAATGTTGCTGATGTTAGTTATGTTGTCGACGTCGGTAGGGGCAATGGTCTTTGGACGGGTCTCAGGTTATGTCTGTAATCGACAGAAGGAGTCTGGTAATTTGGAGGTCCGTGCAGGGTTGCAGGGAGGTCAATAGAGTCTTAAGGTGGACAAAGGTAGATGTTATGTGTGAGATGAGGGTCAGGATAAGAAGAAGGCTTTTCAGCTTCTCCGGTAAGAAAGCCGGGTTTATTTTCAACAGTACTCAAAAATAACAAATTGACTAATTACCAATCCATTCTAAAGATACTAAAATGAAAGGCAGAAGAATACTTAGCTCTTGCTTGATGAAGAACCAGAGGCATTTGAACGCTTGTACCTATTATGGCTGATGTCAAGGTCCATGTGCAATCTTTTGATCCAATGTCCAGAGTTACTTGTGCAGAGTCTATGGCTAGGTGAGCGTTAGTCGAAGTGCCATTGATGTCCCAGAGAGAAGAATCATGATTTCAGAGTCCAAGAGCCCGTAACTCGATGTTAGAAGTCAATTTATGTAATCGATGTCGGCGGTTCCACCGGCATCAACGAACAATTGACCGACATCAGCGGGTGCAGAACACATAAAAGGGCTCAAAAGCCCGTTCTCCATCCGCCAAGTGCACTTGTCATTGGTGAACAGTCAAATGGCAGGGTATTAAGCACGAGTTTTGGTTAGGCGATTGGAAAGGAGTGAGAATAGGTCTTAGGGAGATAACTTAGTCTCAAGATGAGTCATAGGGTGGGAAATGGTCCAAGGCAAGGTGTCCAAGGTGAGGTGTCCTAGGTGAGGTCATAATTTAAAATAAATAGTTTATTTTAAATTAATAAGGTGTGGGTTAGGACCAAGGGGAGTCGACACAATTTTGGTCTCTACATTTGCCCCTTTTTGTCTTGTTGGTTGTTCTAACGAACTACAAGACAAAAATAGGAGTAAGTTGCCCCAAGTATGGGATAAGGTGTAGGTTGCCCCAAATATGATGATGAGGTATTCCCCCTCAAAGTGGAAGTCGAGGGAAGGTAACATGATATCGGGTGCTGATTTGATAGGTAGTGGATGTGTATGGTGAAGTTGGAGTGTGAACGTTGCAATAGTCGAGATTGTTCGTATACCACTTCACGTGTTAGGTAGGTCAAATTGTCGCAATCAAAGGTTGAGGAGTGCTAAAATTGAAGTAATTGGGCCCCAGCATTTAGTTGTAGCTGATTGGGTTAAATGATCATAATTGTAGCTCCAATGGTCGTCGTGTTCCAAGTATCCCGGGCTTAGGAAGTGCTCCTAAAAAACACAAAAATGTCACAAGTAGTGGGGATCAACTTGGGCGTGATCCGATACTTGTGAGGGTCATAATGTGAGGTTGCATACAATTTGTTAATTATTTGTGAGGTAGCATATATGCAATCAAAACAACCAAGGCATAGTTGTCTCAAAAGTGGTCGTGGTCTGAGGAGATAGTTGAGATCTCCAAGGTCATTGGTCGAGGTCGGGTTGAGATATAAGTGATCTCAAGTATTGGTTTGTTGTTGTGTTCAGGGAGATGTGTGTGATCTCTAATGTGCCCCATGAGAAGTCAAAAATGACTTCTACAATGTCAAGGCTGGTTGTTTGGTCATGTCATGGTTTTGGACTAGGTTAAGTCATGGTTAAAGGTAATATGGTTGGTCTATTAAGTAGATAGACGAATGAATGGTCGTTGTCTTTAGGGAGACAAGCGGGCGAATGGCTGAGCTAACCTCAAAAGACTGAGTGCTGCCTACATTGCCCCTGTTGTAAGGGCCTCAGGCCAATGTAGTTCTCACTAAGAGTCAAAGTGGTTGATAATTGTTTTGGTCAGGTTAGTGTTGTCAGCATTTCCCATATGTGTGATGGTACATGCTTGAAATGATGAAGGGTAAGATGATGTTACAACATTTTCCATATTGTGTGATGGTGTATTCTGTAACATTGGTTATGTGGTCTTTCATCCCTAGCAACTTTCCATATTGGTGATGGTGTATGCTAAAACTGAAATGAGATGATGATGTTATAGCCTTTTCCATATTGTGTGATGGTGTATTCTATAACATTGGTGATGTGGTTTTTCATTCCTAAAAATTTTCCATATTGGTGATGGTGTATGCTAAAAATGAAATGAGATTATTTATGCTTCAGCAAGTTTCCATATTGGTGATGGTGTATGCTTGACATAAATTGTGTTTGGTTGATAGTTTCCATGTGTATTGGTTTCCATAGAAATTAGTGTGAATGGGGTATGATATGTTAGTGGTCTGAAAGTGTTTTGGTTTGGTTATAGAATGATTTGGTTGTATGTGACCAAAGTGTGTAAGAAGTGAAAGGTGCATTGCTCTTTTATTGGCAAGGACTATAATGATAGCATAGATAGGGTTTTTGCAAACAAAAGTCCCGTTCATGCATTACGTCGTTGACCATTGGTTTGTGTTAGAGAAGTAGTCGAATTACTTGACATTAAGTGAGCTTAAAATGCCTTGAGTATGTTGGGGTGATAAGTGTGATTATGTGATATGAGAGGATGGGGTAACCCTTTTTTGGTAGGAATAACCTTGCCCCTTTTATAGTTGATCCTGAGAACGACTATAGACAAGTCCATGACTTAATAGTTTGTAGACTGATCAATACGGGAAGTCTACTTGAGGATGTTGTTTTGTTTTATGGTCATGTTGTGCTGTGTATGTAGCAAAATTTAGGCATAGCCATCCTTCGAGGGAGTGGTCTATATTGTGCTTTATATGTTTGGAAGTCTTGATAGTTGTCCTTCAAGGGAATAGTCTATGAATTACAAAAATGATGCAACTGTCCTTCGAGGGAGCAGTCTACATTTATAATTTATGACCTTTGGTAGGCATCCCAATTTTATATTTTTATTTTTGACTGAATTTTTGGTCATGGACTGGACTATAAAGGTTTAAGGGTTCCCTTTTATTAGGACAAAGCATTCATGCTTGACAAAAGGGTTAACTAATGTTGGGAAAAAGGGTTGAAAGGAATAGGAATGACGATGATGGGGGTTGCTCAAGGGACGAGCTCAAGTTAAATATCAAGTGAATGATTACTTGATTAATAGTAGAATGGTCATAGATGTAAGGCATTAAGGGGCTCAAGTTTTGGCCGTCTTTCGAGAGAAGACAGACGGTAAGTCCCTGATCCATGCTTGTGTGTTATTATGTAAGGTCCGAGTCAATTAGGAGCAAACTTGCCCCATTTGCTTCGTTCCATATTGGTCACATGTTGGTCTTCCTTAAGGATGAGATCTCTAATTTTGAAATCTCACTCTTTTAGATTATGGTTGTAGGCATGTTTTGGTTGATGTTGGTTGTGAAGTTGGTTAGTAGGTTGTTGGCATTTTGTACAATGCCGAACATAGTTGTTGCAGTCTTGGTTAAGAGTGGGCCAATAATAGCCCAGGTGGTGGATGCGCTTGGAAACTGAGTTACCACTGAAATGTTCCCCACAAATTTGATCATGGACTTGTTTGATGACATGGGAAGTCTCAGTGATTGTTAGGCATTGGATAAGGAGGCCGTCTAGACCTCGTTTGTAGAGAAGTCCCCCTAGCATGGTGTAGTGAGCAGTGTTCTTGATAAAAGCTCGACGTCTATTACTAGAGATTAGGAGGCATGATAGAATATGTTAAGTAGTTAACAAGTCACTTATACCAAGCGTTATTTGGACTAGAGAGGTTAGGAGGAATTTCCCCCAGAGATGATGGTCGAGACATGTCCAAGATACAAATCTTGGGTTGTGTTGGTTGAGAGGTCTTGACAAATAATGGATATGTCAAAGGGGTAGAAGTCTGGTCTTTTCCTTTATTCTTTAGGTTTTGGGGCCTAGTGGCCACATTAACAGTGTTGATTTTGAATAAAGGTTGAGGAGGTGGTTAAGGGACCATAGTCTTGTATGGAGATCTCGATTTAGGTGAAGAGATTTGGGATGATGTCGGTGATTTGTCAGAAAAATGGTCAAGAGAGTCCTCAATGTGAGGGGTGCCCTTTTTCAAGTGTTGGTGAATGGCAACCTTAAGGGCACAACAACGCTCAGTATCATGCCCAGGTGTGTGATGATACCAGCAGATTTTAGTGTCATCAAACCAAGATGGTTTTGGTCTAAGAGGTTGGTATGATTTAATGGGTGGGAGAGTGATGCTAGATGACTATAACAATTGACATAACATCGAAGCATATGAACCCACTAATGGATTTATGCTTGTTGTTGCAATAGGGGTTGACAACTTCTTTTTAGAAGTTGTAGGGGTTGTTTGTTGTACCACCTTTTTAGTTGGTGGTGTGGTCATACGTGGAGATGGCACATTTTTGTTGAGAGGTGATGGATTAGGGAGCACTCCTTTAAAAGTGGAAGGATGTGGACCCAAAATTGAGGGTAATGATGATGGTGGGGGAGAAGTTCTCCAATGTGGTTTAGTAGCCTTCTTTGATATGGGATGAGGACCACTATTGTGCGAGGTGAGGTTCAAGTAGACACCGAGAGATTTAATCTATTTCAGCATAGTAGACACCTATGAGGGTTTGGATGAGGTTGTGTTCCTTTTTTGGCGGAGAAGGGATTGGAGATTTTGGCTCTTCAGTTGGATAGAGTGCAAGGATGGTCATGGCTTCTGCGTGTGGTCGAGGTGCGTGGAAATTATGATCCCCCATTGGTGATAAGAAGGATGAGGGTGAGGTAGCCAATGTTGGTGCCATCAAAACATCCTCCAATATGGGAAAAGTCGAAGTAAACTCTCCCATGTGTAGAAGGGGGCTAGATGGAGGAATATCCTCTAGCTGTGGAGGACAAATAGGAGAAGAAGGTTCTTTTACCTATGGTGGACAAATAGGTTGATTAACCTATTCAGACTGTGGGAGAGGTTGGTTAGAAACCATGTCAACCGTGCGTATCTTATGCTCTTGGAAGTCATCGGCTATGGTTTGGATGTTGTTTTGACTAGGGGGATGATTAGGGAATGGTTGCCTAAAGATGTCTATGTTTTGGTTAGCCGACGCATTTGGGTTATCTAAAACAAGATCCCCCTTGTCTATCATGTATTGGACAATGTTTTTGAAGGTTTTGCAGTTGTCTATGTCGTGACCCTTGACACGATGATAGTTGCAAAAGTCATTTTCCCTATACCATGTAGGGATGGCTTTTGAGGGGTCAAATTGAGGTGGTCATATTTGAGGGAGATTGAGGACCCCCTGCTTGACAATTTTATCCAACACGAAAGCGTATGACTCTCCTATCAGAGTATATTGACGCTGTACATATCATTGTTGGAATTGTTTTGTGATGTATTGTGATGTGAAAGACTCGGGTTGGTTGGTTTTTGTAGAGGATGATGATCTAATGACCACAATGTTTGCCGACCCCTTGGACTTGGAGTTGGAAGAAGAAGGTCTAGAAGAAGAAGGGTCATTGGCTTTTACGTTAGTATTTTTACTATGTAATTTGACTCTATCCTCTTCGACAGCGTGGAGTTCAAGCTTCTTGGCCATGGTGAAAGCTTCATCAAATGTGCGAAATGTTTGAACCTGCAAAGTAGATGAGATGTGCTTGGCACATGCTCATGAAAAGAGCTCAATGAGCTCAGGTTGAGGCAAAGAAAAGGAGAGTTGGTTAATCAAACCTCTCCAACGGGCGACGAAGTCAGCTATGGACTCATTGTCGAATTGTTTAATAGAATATAGGTCTGTAATGGAGACCTTTTTGGTGATGTTGATTGAAAAGTGGTCAAGAAATAATTGGACAAGTTGAGTAAAGGTAAAAAGAGAATGACTGGTAATAGAACTATACCAATCAAGGGCAGCGCCAGAAAATGACATGGGAAACATGCGAAATAATAATGCATCATCGTGTGCTATAAGGTAGCAAATGTGTCTAAACACTCGCAAATGTTGTTGTGGGTCCTCTTTACTCTGAAAATGAGTAAATTTTGGGAGTTCCCACTGGTTAGGATATGGTCTAATAGGCACCAAAGGGTGAATAGGCTCATTGCAGATTTGTTCATATGAAAGAACATTACTTGAACTGGAAATGGATGTCTCAAGGTTAGGCATCTTATCCATCAGCATCTTGATTAGATCAGCTGGTGGATTGGCAGGTGGGGTAGCCCCTAGGTTGTAAGGTACTTAGAAGGCATTGTGAGGGGCGTATGATGTACTTGGTTGTGTTTGTGTAGGTGCAACATATTGGTAGTTCATCATAGGGACTGATGTTGAGGTTAAGGGGGGTTGTGCCATGAAGCTGGAGGACATGACTTGACTAGGTGCCGCCAAAGGTGGTTGAGTGGCGGCAACACTTGTTGAAGGATAGGTGGTCACTCCCGTGTTTATGGGTGCAAGAGCAGATGGAGTATAGACAACTAAGTTCTGAAAATGTGTAGAACTTGGTTGAATTGCTTGTGGTTGAGGGGGTAAGAAAACCCCGGTGGAAGTAGGTCCATAAATAGGCAAGGAGGCCAAATCTTGAGTATTGGCCATGGTCGGGTTAATAGTTGAGGTAGTGGCTTGCATGGTCATAGGTTGGGTAGCGAACACTATCGATATCGTTACCGCTTTAGTTAAGGAGGCTGGCATCCCATAAACAGGGGTACCTAAAGGATCTTGCGCTTGGATTCTCGTGAGATAGTGTTGGAGAACCTTGACGTTAAGGTCAAGGAATCTCTCGAAGTCTTGATCCCCTTTGAGAACAATTGAAGGTTGATTGGGGGTTGGTTGGATAGGAGTACGCTTAGTATCTGACGTATACTCCATTAAGGGACTTGTTATGAAGGGCAAAAGTGGAAGTGGTTGTTGCCTTGCATGGTCAACAAGAGTTTTGGCTTGACTACGTGTCAAAACCATTCAAGGCAAAATATGTTCAGGTTCTAAAAACTGTGTATTTTAGTTTCAAAAAACCCAAAATGTGTGTTTAATAGCAAAAAAGTTGGGTTTTAAGCTCGCTGTTTTGAAAAGAAAATTGTTGACAGTGACTAACGTCGGTGGAAAAACCAATGTTGGTGAAGATAAGTTGCTGACGTCAGTGGAAAAATTGATGTTGGTGAGGATATGTTGCCGACATCGGTAGAAAAACTGATGTCGGTATCTATGTGTTTCCAGAAACTCAAAAACTGAAAGTTTTTGGAAAAAAAGAGATATTCTAAGTTGTTTTTAGATCTCAGAATTATGCGAACTCACCAGCTCAAAAAACTAGATAAAAATAGTAGAAATGATGACAATAAGCAACCTCTAAACGTTAAATTCCTAAGAATAAATTTTAGATTCGTGGTGGCTTATGCCTTAGAAGAACATGTTGGAAGTTGGGCTTTTAGAACGGGTCCTAAAGAGGAAGTCTAAAGCTAGTTTTGGGTTATGTTTTGGTGCTCAAAAGTCTGTGTTAGGTTTCGTACGTGGCCTGGTGCTAGGAGCTTGCTCCCCTCACTTCACGAACCCAGAGCTGAGCTGGGCCACTTAGCCAATATATAATTCGCCTATAGTTTATACTCTGCCAGAGAACAGAGTGGGTCTTCCTCTTGGTTGTGAAGTCCAAGTAAGATCACCAGGAAGGGTAAGGTATCCGCTAGGTGGTGAAATCCTAGTCGGGCCTTGTCTCAGGTATGTTTAGATGTTTGATTTTGTGAATGTGGTCAGGTTGTGTAACATATGTGCACTACGATTTATTCATAATGTGTTTTTAATTACTAGATGAGAGGGCTAACTATGCATTCAAACAGAAATGAAATGCAATAGTGTTTTTAACCCAAATTGAAATGTTTTGTTCAGATGAAAATAAGTGGAGAAAAGGTTAAGAGCATGAATTTCACTACTCTAAAATGCAAGGAAGAAATGACAAGGAAAGAGAGAGATTCTTTTTAACTTGTGCTAATGGTGTCTTTTTGAAATAAAAAGATATAGAAGAAGGGTGCAAGAAGAGAATTTTCCTAATGCACCTATATGAAAGGTTTACATTTAGAGGAAATGAACCCCAAGAAAACTCCAAGGTCCCATCGGGCGTGCCAGAATTTTTCTACTCATTTTTTTTTCATATTCAGAAGAAGAAAGAAACTAAAATTTAAATGGTCAAGGGTTAGATGATACCCGAATGAAGTTGCGCACCGTATCCAGACGTTTGAAGGAGCTCCTCTTTGGCTATGGAGGACAACACCTGTAGATAAGAAAGACTTAAACAAAGAAAATGTTAGATAGATATATGGTGGACTACCAAGCAAAGCTCGGTTCCAGAAGTGCAAAGGCTTCCTGGAGGGATGACAGTCCACTAGTTGATAAAAAGAATGCCAGATAAAGAGAAATAATGAAAGACTAAGAAATAGAAATAGATAATGCGTACCTGATTCTTGTTATCAGTCTTCCATAGTCACTGACGTTGGTTATTCTACTGTCGTCAGTTTGTCAATGTTGCCAACGTCGGTTATGTTGCTGACGTCGGTAGGGGCAATGGTCCTTGGACGGGTCTCAGTTATGTCTGTGATCGACAGAATGAGTCTGGTAATTTGGAGGTTCGTGCAGGGTTGCAGGGAGGTCAATAGAGTCTTAAGGTGGACAAAGGTAGATGTTATGTGTGAGATGAGGGTCAGGATAAGAAGAAGGCTTTTCAGCTTCTCCGATAAGAAAGTCGGGTTTGGTTTCAACAGTACTCAGAAATAACAAATTGACTAATTACCAATCCATTCTAAAGATACTGAAATGAAAGGCAGAAGAATACTTAGCTCTTGCTTGATGAAGAACCAGAGGCATTTGAATGCTTGTACCTGTTACGACTGATGTCAAGGTCCCTGTGCAATCTTCTGATCCAATCTCCGAAGTCACTTGTGCAGAGTTTATGGCCAGGTGAGCATTATTCGAAGTGTCATTGATGTCCCAGAGAGAAGAATCATGATCTCAGAGTCCAAGAGCCTGTAACGCGATGTTAGAATTTAGTTTATGTAATCAACGTCGGCAGTTCCACCAGCGTCGGTTGATAGTTGACCGACGTCGATGGGTGCAGAACACATAAAAAGGCTCAGAAGCCCGTTCTCCATCTGCCAAGTGCACTTGTCATTGGTGAATGGTCAAATGGCGGGGTTATTAAGTACGAGTTTTGGTTAGGTGGTTGGAAAGGAGTGAGAATAGGTCTTAGGGAGATGACTTAGTCTCAAGATGAGTCATAGAGTGGGAAATGGTCTAAGGCGAGGTGTCCAAGGTGAGGTGTCCTAGGTGAGGTCATAATTTAAAATAAATAGTTTATTTTAAATTAATAAGGTGTGGGTTAGGACCAAGGGGAGTTGACACAATTTTGGTGTCTACAGATTGGTCACACTTGAGAACATTTTTAGTAGTGATGATGAGTTAAGAAAATAAAATTCATCCTTGTCAACAAAGGAAGAACACTATGCTAGTGTAGAGATTGCAGCTGGTAAAATTTTGAAGTTGGGTAAAGTATACACTCCATACAAAAAATATTTCATTGAGTTATGTGCAAGTTTTGTTGATATATTTGTATGGCAATATAATGATCTCAAGGGATTTGACTCAAGTTTAGCTCAACATATCATTGAGTTAGAGGCTGAAACTAAACCAGTGAGACAAAGACAAAGGTCCATCAACTCAAATCTTGAGACTTTGATGAGAGTTGAGCTTCAAAAGCTCATAGAGTCAGCTATTATATTTTCATTCAAGCACTCAACTTGGGTGGAAAATCTTGTTCTGGTATAGATGAATAATGGTGAGATTCATTTGCGTGTTAATTTTCATGAGTTAAACAGGGCTTCACTTAAAGATCACTATCCATTGCCATCAATGGAACAAATTTTACAAATGGTTGTAGGTTTAGAAATGTTTTCTTTGTTGGACAGATATAGTGATTACAATTAGATTCATACATTTGCATACAAAAATATTCCATTAGATTTATCTAATGATGGAGCAAATTTTTAGAGAACCATGGATATGGCATTCCAAGGCCTTCTTAACAAGTATGTACTTATTTATTTGGATGATATAGCAGTGTTTTCAAAGAGTGAAGAAGATCACATGATTCATCTCAAGCAAGTGTTCAAAAGGTGTAGGAAGTTTGGGGAATCTCTAAACCCCCAAAAATGTGTCTTCTTAATTCATAAAGGTAAGCTTCTTGGACATATTGTTTCAAAGCATAGATTTTGAAAGGGTAGACTCCATTCTTACACTTTCCTTGCCTAAGCACACAAAAATTATGCAAATCTTCTTTGGGAAAATCAACTTCATAAGGAGATATATTTCAGATTTTGCTATTTTAGCTAAGATGCTTACAACCATGCTAAAGAAGAATCAAAGCTTTAGCTGGTCCAAAGAAAGAATAAAATATTTTAAAGATATTAAGAAGGCCATAGCTAGTGCTCCTACACTTATAAATCCAGACTTCACAAAGGATTTTATTTTGTATACATATGCTAACATGGACACCCTTTCAGGTAGTCTTATGTAACAAAATCATAAGGTTTTAGAGCAACCAATAGCATTCTTTATTCAAGGATTGAAATAAAATGAAATAATGTACTCTTTTGTTGAAAAATATGTACTTTCAGTTATAAGGTCTCTTAAAAAGTTTAGATACTTGTTGTCTAACAATAAGATACACCTAATGGTTGTCAATCCAAGCATCAAGGAGTTCCTTTTGAACAAAGATATAAATGAGAAAAGAGTTGGTTGGATAACCAAGGTAATGGAGTATGATGTGAAAATTAAGGTCACAAATTTGATTAGAGACAAAGGACTTTGTGAGCATCTAGTACAAGACTTGCAAGAGGATAATGAGGTTATCTTGGTGTCAAATGATGAAGTGGTTGCAGTGGGTCATACCTCACCTTCCAGATGGTTTCATGACTTGGTAAGATATTTTCAAGATGTTATTTATCCTTCTCATCTTAGTGCTTCAAAAAAAAAAATCAGATTGTAATCAATTATATTTTTGCTTGTTGATGGTTTTTTATTCAAGAAAGATGTCAATAGAATGTTGCTAAGATGTGTAGACCAAGCCAAACTTAGAGATTGCTTGAATAATTCCATGATGGATATGGTGGAGAATATTTTTTTACAAGAACTACATCTCTTAAGATTATGAGAGGTGGGTATTATTGGCCTAGTATATTTGGTGATTGCCATGCATGGGTTAGGAAGTACAAACAGTGTGCTATGTTTTTAGGAAAAGTGAAACTTGCAGCCTTACCTCTTCAACCAATTGCAGTGGATTAACCCTTTTTAAAATGTGTATTGGACTTGATTGGTCTCATAAATTCTATTTCATGTTCAAGATATAAATAGATTCTAATTGCTATAGATTACTTCACACGTTGGATAGAAGTAGTGGCATTGAAAGAAGCAAATGAAACCCATGTTCTAGATTTATATGAAGGTTTGATTACTATATTTAGAGTTATTTCAACTATTATTTCTGATAATGCAATGGCTTTTGTGGGATCTAGGATCAACCAATGGACTGTCTAACATGGAATTTATCTTATCACTTTATCAAACTATTATCCACAAGACAATGGCCTTGCTGAATCTACAAATAAGAACCTATTGAAGATCATAAGAAAGACTATTGAAGAAAATAAAAGGTCATGAATCTCAATTTAAATTTATCTCTATGGGCTAATAGGATCACCTACAAAATATTAATAGCCAACTCTCCATATAAGCTAGTATATGGTAAGGAAGCACGATTACCCATTTGTCTTGAGTTTTTTGCTTTGAAACTAATGTATCAACTTGAGCTGTTAGTGAATGAGCCTATAGAGATTAGGTATGTTTATCTTATGGAGTTTGAAGAGACAAAAAATCAGTCTATGCTAGTCATGAAAATTCATCAAGCACAAGTGAAGAGAACTTTTGACAAACGAGCTTCTTCACGAAGTTTCAAAGAAAGAGATTTGGTCTTCAAGTGGGATGAGGATAGAGATAAACTAGGAAGGCACATAAAGTTTTATTTCCTTTGGAGTGGTCCATACACAATCTCCATCTACAAATCTCATAATGCCTTCTAACTTGCAAAGATGGATGGTGACGAGCTTTCAATCCCAGTAAATGAGATATATTTAAAACATTGCTACTGAAGAGAAAACTTCTTTGTACATATTTATTTTGTTTTTATTTCCTCCAAGATCTATTCAAGCACATTAGTTTAATTCTATTTTGTCCCAAATATGTGTTTGTTTGCACATTTTCTTTGTTTAGCTGGTTTTTCTATTTTGTGTGTTTCCCTTCTTATTTTGAAAGATGAAGGTTATCTCGTGCTGGGTCAAAAGAGAATTTGTAGTCATGGATCAGATTTTTCATTACTTTGTGAGTCTAAATAAATGTAAATGGTCTAGTTCTTAAGCATAACAGGCATGCTTCCTAGTAGAATCACCAAAATGTTGACAATTTTGATCCCATAGGTCAAATTGCCACCCTTATTATTCAAAGATTTTCATTGCCAATTTGATTTTATTCACAAGCAGAAGACTTCAGGTTTTGTCCAAGTATCAAAATTATTTCCGACATTTTGTTTGAAAAAAATTCTTTGAATACCCTTGTAACTTTTTTGAGAGGGTTTTTTCCAAGTGTCGAAGGACAATTCTAGTTTTTTGAAGGGTTCAGTTTATTCAAAAAAGTCCATTTCGATCTTCCTAATGGTCCATCTCAATAATTCTGAAGGACACTTTTATTTTTTTGAAGGTCCATTGTACAATTTTGAAAGGTTCTTTTCATTTTTCCGAAGGGAAAGAAGACCTTTGCAACTTTCTCAAAAGTCCTTAACAAAGAAGACTAAGGGTAAGTGGACCAAACATTCTTCGAAGGACAATTCAAAAAGGGAAAGTTGATAAATACAATTTTATCAAAGGGCACATATTAAAGTCTGAAGGGTCCATTGCAAAACATTTGAAGGGTCAATTTTGTGGCAAAGTTCCCTAAGCCAAATCCTAAAAGAAATAGCCAAAACATATGAATTCCTTCAAATATTTTGTCATAAGAAAAGGGAAGGAATGCCCGAAAGAAAGAATTCACTCAAAAAAAATTTCCTAAGGAAATGAATGAAGGAAAATTCCCTTGCAAAAAACTTGAAAGAAAAGTCCTTTACAAAAAATTTGAAGGGTAAGTGGACCATTCCAGCAATGCCAAAGGGTATTTTTGAAAAAGGGCTTCATTTCATAAAGTTGAAGGGCCATTATCAAAATTGTCAAAGGGCAATTATGAAAGTTTTGATGAAAACTGAAGGGCTTGTTAACTTCTCTAAAGGGCACTTCAATTTATTTGAGGACCATTTCAACAATTCTAAAGGGTAATTTCCTTATAGGAAGACTGCTTCATTTTTTTTGAAAGGACTTTTTACAAAGTCTAAAGGGTTCATTGACAAAATTCGAAGGGTTCTTTTCAAAGGTGCCGAAAGACCATTTCATTCACAAAAGTAAAGTGGACCATTTCAAAAAGTTTGGAAGAATTCTTTCAGATAAATTATCCAAAAGAATTATTTTGGACAAGTTAATTATAGGGAAGGACATGGAAAGAGATGGATAAAAAGTCTGAAAGAATTATTTTGAATAAATTTTCTGAAGGAATTCTTTTGGACAAATTATCCAAAAGAATTCTTTTGAAAAACATACCTACAGAAAGGAAAATCCACAAACAAAATCTTGAAGAAGGATTTACTTTAGAAAGGAAAAGCCACGAATAATTTGTTCGAAGGGAAAAGACCAAAGAGCAAAGTCCATAGAAATAAATAGAACCAAGTGAAAATCTAGAGACAAAAGGCCAAAACAAATAACCATGGACAATTTGTCCAAAGACAAAAACTCTGAAAGGAATAGACAAAGACAAAAGAAATTAAAGCCACAGAGAAATACATGAAAAAATAAAGAGCCTAAGAGAAAAATACTGATGGTTGTTCAAGGAGTTGACATAGAATTTCATGCATGCTTCTCAATCTTTGAGAGTTTTCCATGCAAGATAGAGTGGACTGGAGTTGACTAGTCTTGCACTTTAGTTGACTAGTTGATAAGCCATGATCTTTTCCTTATTTTTCATGCAATTTGAGCCTTTTAATCACTTCTAGCTTAGCTTCAAGCAAAGTTCTTAGTCTAAGACGTGGCATAGTTTTTCATGCAAGTGGAGACCACTAGAAGTTGACTAGTCTTGAGCTCTAGTTGACTAGTTATCAAGTGTCACATCCACTCATGATTTCCATGCATTAGAGGACATTCTCATGTTCTAACTCAGCTTTAAATAAGTTCAATCTTGAGTTTAGACATCCAAGTTGGCATAGATTTCATACATGGAGCAGATTAGTCTAAGATGGGCCCACTATCCTTTTCCAATGCCAAAGATCTTTTCATGCAAAACATAAGACAAAATTATTTTATTTTTAAATCTTTGGATAACTCAAGTTGGACTTGGGGTGATGTGGGAGTTGATCTCCTCTTTTATTTTCAGTGCAAATCTTTGACTTGTGTATGTTTTTCTATATAAGTTAGTTCTTCCAGCCATTTTAAGATATCAATCCCTCTTTTAGCAAGACCAAATTCTATCAAAGATTAAGTTTTGTAACATTTTTAGATAAGTATAAATACTATTGTTTTAAAATTTTAGAATGTTGGTATAGTGTATTTATGTCAGTGATTTACATAAGTGATAAATATTTTCTTCCTTGTCAAGTCTTGATTCTTACCTAGTTACTAGTTGATCAAATTATGCAGGTCATGTTCTATGTTTAATATCTTTTGAATGAAGTTACAATGGATATATGTGGTTAGTTAGTACCTTGAATTAGGGTTATTCCATTATTTTCCTTAAGCTTTGATCACCGGATAGAACCTTTTCATAAAATATTTATGCATAGGTGTCATTTAGAGTTAAAAATTCATTTTTTTCTTGTCTAATCAATGTTTTAGAAGGTCAAATTGAGTGGATGAATCAAAATACAGATGTATCACTATCATTAAATAGGATTTTTTTCAATTTTCTTTCTTCTTTTTTTCCCAGTAGTTGGTAGCGTAGAGTAGAGATCTTAATTGATACACCAAAGATAGCTAGCCCTTAAAATCTAGAGATTCAATCCACTGATTAGGTCACCCACAACCTAGAATTATTTTCATATTTTAGTAAATTGTGAAATCCTGAAACTACCTTCACAAGGGTGCAAGTCTGATTGACAATAAGTCTAGAGCAAGTCATTTTTAATATTTGAGTTTGAATAACTTATAGTTTTGAATAACTTAAAGTTTGAAATTTTAATGTTTGAAATTTCATCTTCCACTTTGACACCTCCAGATGTGAGAGCGGTGGCACCTCCCCCCACACCCAAGGCCCCCAAGAGGGAAGTGGTGGGGAAGGGGATCAACAGGTTCATAACTAACCACATAAGGAACATTCTCCTAATGGTCCAGGAGTTGTAGATGGTGAAGCTATTTGACTTTATATTTGAAGGGTAACATTAAATCAATCACATCAACTTTATTAGTTATAAAAAATAATCTATAACTTCATTATTAAAACACACTTGATTTCTATATTTTCAAATTTGAAACAAAATATCAGTATGAAAAATCTATTAAAATCTATTATATCTTGTAGGCAAGAGCATAGAGTGCCCTAGGAGATCCATTTTCTAAGTAAACATTTCAGGTTTGAAGGGTTTCAAAAAGGAATGAATCCATCTCCAAGTTGATTGGGCATGAGGGCAAAACCAAAAGAGGTGCTTGATAGTTTTTGGTGATGATAGGCTAGGCAAGTGGGATTTAAAATTCTGATGTGCTTGAGCCTATTCCCCATAGGGAGGGAAAGAATTCATATATAGATATATGTAACAATACACAAGATGGGATATAGAAGTGTAAATGAATAACAAATCATAAGGAGCATAGATTAATTGAATAATCTGACATAGAGATTATATGAAAAAACTTTTAATAGAGATAAAAATTCATAGTGATTATTCATATAATTGAGAAATAATAATAACCCAAATACAAATTCTTATCCCTTCTCATTTTGTCACAGAATGGCATTCACAAAAATCATAGGTTGAATATGACAAAACAAATTCATATTTGAATGATTTTACAATAGGGGTAACACCCTATTTTATAGTAAAATTTTAAGGAAGGTGATCATTGTAAAAATAGTGGGTCTATCCACCCTGATAAAATCATTTAATTAAATTTTAATACCTCGTTAAATAATTATAACTTTATTATTTATTTTCATGAGGTTTTAACCTTGTTTTAATAAATACTATATTATTATTTAATAACTTTACTAAGGCTAAGGGTCAATAAGTCCACTTAGGATTAAATGCTTTAACACTCTCTCTTAATGTTAAGTGGGGATAAATGTCAGTCACCTTAGAAAGAAATTATAATATGTACACAATTGAAGGATTTAAAAACCTTCATCATACTAAACACCATCTTTTGAAACAAAAAAAATTATAATCCATAAACCACTTAAAAGTAAGTTTAGGTTAGCATAATCATGAGATTACATCTCAATTTTTTTCGTGAATAATCATTAAACATATTTGGATCCTTTTATAACATAAAGACTTTCATTACAAAGTATGTTTTTAATGTATAAGGGTATTAAAGTAAAACTTTCACACAAAATTTACCCAAATCACATAACTTCCACATGAAATTTACAATGTTTTAAAATGAAAAGAAGTATAGAGAAAGAGAAGAAATAAATGGTCATAAGGAAGTGGCATTGTCATGCACACTCTCTTTCAATGGTAATTTTAATAGGCCTAACATTACATAAAATTAACAAAACTTGGTATTACCAAGTGATTTTGTGAAGATATCTACCACTTATTTATCTATAGGATAGAACTACAAATCAATATCACCATTGAGGACCTTCTCTTGGATAAAATGCACATGAACTTCAATATATTTAGTTCTTTGATGTTGCACTAATTTTTTTGTTAGAGCTATATATAATTTTGATTATCAAAATGAAAAATGATACTGTAAAAAATATTTGAATGAAGTTCTACCAACAATCTTCGTAACAAAATGGCTTTTTTAACATCTTCCATAGCACTTATGTACTCTACTTCAATATAAGAGATAGAGGTCGTAGATTGTTTTTTATTTTTTCAAGTGATAGTACCTACACCAAACTTAAACACATATCCAAAAATAGATTTGTAAACTATAGTATCACCAGCATGGTCAATATTACTATAACCATATAATTTAGCATTATCAATAAAAAATGAAATAAACTAAAATTAATTATTTGAAGAATTTATTTAACTAATTTTTAATTATCCAAATATGGATCTTGCATAAATCTATAAATAACACAAACATCATATGAGATATTTGACCTAGTAACATGGTTTGATAAATCAAATTACTAACAAGTTATCTATATAAATTAGGGTTAGCTTTATCACATGCAAATTTTGGGTCAAGTTTAACACCAACTTCAATAATAGTAGAAGAATATTTACAATCAAGCATGTTAAACTGAACAAGAAAGTTATGAGCATATTGAGATTATAATACAATAATAGAATTTTTATCTTGAAATATAGTCATTCATAAAAAAATAATGTAAAATACTTAAATCAGTTATGTCAAATATTTAACTTAGTTTATCCTTATATTTATGAATTAAACTAGTTAGATCCCCAGTAATCAATAAATCATCAACATATAATAAAATTAGAATCAAATGACTATTTTTAACTTTAACAAAGAGATGATTATCATAGTAGCAATTAGAAAAATCTAATTATTTGAAAAAAAAATTAAAATACCAAGCTCGAAGAGCTTGTTTTAAACCATACAAATATTTTTTAACTTGCATACATAATATTCTCTACTAGAGTCAGTGAAACTTTTAGGTTGAGTCATGTATATTTAAATACTTTTATAAATCACTATTTAAAAATATATTTTTGACATAAATTTGGTGGATAACCCAACTATTTTGGACTACAAGAGCAATAAGAAGTCTAACAATATTCATTTTTAATACAGGGGTAAGGTTTCAACATAATCAATCTTGGGTTTTTGAGTAAACTCACGAGCAACTAATCTAGCTTTAAACTTGTAAATTTTATCAATTAAATTATATTTGATCTTATAAAGCCACCTACAACTAAAAATATACCTTTTAGGTGGGGGAAGGACAAGATCTCAAGTCTGATTTTAATTAAAACATTATATTTAGCTTTTATATCAACATTTTATCTATCATCTTGAGTGGCTTCTTCAAATGACTGAGGTTCACATTCATACATAGTCATTAATGCATGATAAGAATGTTGACTTCTAATTAATTTATTAAGATTATCAATATTAGAAGAATGAATTAGGGATTCTACCCATTTAGGTCTTTTAGATTGAACGTAAAACTTGGAGGGTTCTTCAAACTCTAAGTTATTCAAAACTAGATCAAATTCTTCAAAGGCATTTATTTCATTATAAGATAAAACGTGAGAGTCAAATTTATCAATAGAACACTAAAAAGATTCCATAGAGAGCTCACAAAAAAAAAATTGAAGAATAACAATATTTATACTCTCAATAATCTGACATTTAGAAGGATCGTACACTTTTAAACCTTTTGTCTTACCTCCATAACCTACAAAAATGTAAGAATAGAAAGTGGGATCGAGCTTCTTTCTTTTAACTTTAGAAATAAAGATAGAAGTAAGACCACCAAAGATCTTGAAATAAGCCACACTAGGGTTTTTTTAGTGCATATTTCTAAAGGAGTAGAAAAATGCAAGGCTTTGGTAGGGACTCTATTTAGAATATGTACAACAATATTCATGATTTTGGCCCTTAAAACTTAGGAACATTTGTAGATTACAATATTGTTCTAGCCATTTCTATGATGGTCTAATTTTTTTTTCAGTAATACTATTTAACTGAGGGGAATATAGAGTTGTTAGTTCTCTTTGAATACCGTAATTAGTGAAAAAAGAATCAAACTCTTTATTAACATTTTCACCATCATTATCAGTTCTTAATTTCTTAACAAAAAAATTAGATGCATTTTAAACACTAGTTTTAAATTATTTGAATTTAGATAAGACATCATATTTTTTTAAATTAAAAAAGATCAAATTATTCTAGTGTAATCATTAATAAAAGTAATAAAATATAAAGAACCATTAAAAGATATAATTTCAATAGGTCCTACAACATCACTATGAATCAATTCTAAAGGATGTGAGAAATTCACACATCATGATTCTTGTGAAAAGAGTTAGTATGTTATTACGTAAACAACCCTCACAAGTTTCATGATGAGAGGGGATAGAAAGAAGTCTAATGACAAAATTATTTGTAGATATATCATGTAAACTCTTAATCTTTCATGTCATAATTAAGATTTATTTTTGCTATGCGATAAAAAAATACAAAAGAAAAAAAAAAAAAAAAAAAAAAAAAATATATATATATATATATATAAACTATTCTTTTGAACACCTTCAACAATGAAAGAACCAAATTGATTTCTAATAGATTAGTTATTTTTAAGTAATGTTACAATAAAATTATCATTTGTAAGTTGATAACAAGATAGCAAATTCTTTTTAAGCTTAGATATATAGAAAATATCATTTATAATAACATTTAAAAATATTATTATTATTTATTTAGTTGCTTCTAAAAATATTATATCCTAAATATTTTTTTTCAAAAATATCTCTAAAATCACATAAAATATTAGATCATCATATCATATGATGCAATGCATCACTATCTAAAATCCACTCATTTTTATTTGAAGCAAATAAAGTAATATATAAAACAATAACATTTGAATTCTAATTGTTATTTTAATTAAAGTTTTAATTCTTCTACTTATTTTGATTAGATCTCTTCCTTTTATTTATTTTAAAAGATTGATTGTTAATTCTATCCTTGTTTTTATAGCAAGTTTTTATTCTATGATCAAACTTACCACACATAGTATAATTTCTACTAAATTTAAGTATATGATTCTTATTACCAAATTTTTCATTCTCATATTTTCCTTTAGCAGAATTAACCTTAGATTTATAATTTTTAGTGTTATCAAAAATATTATTTAAAGTGATAAGTATATGAGTGGTATCATCTTCAAGATTAAAATTGGTCATAACTTGCTCTTATTGAATTAGGAGAACAGATAAAGTGGTAAGATTAGGGATATCTTTCTCAATTTCATATTTAGAATTCAAAATTGAAATAATTTTTTTAAATTTTTCATGAATATTTAACTGAATGATAAAATAAATCAATTGATTCTGAAATAAATTATAATTACATCCATTTAATTGAGTTTTAATTTTTTATTTTAGCAAGAAAATTCATAACTTTCTCATCACTATTCATAGGTGTAGTTAGTAATTCAAGGATTAACTTAATAATCTTTGAGAGATGAGTATCCTCGTGCATGGATTCAAAGAATTTACAAGCATCGCTATGAGACTCTTGATTACCAATGTGGAGAAATAATTTATCTTTAACACTCTTCAAGATAATGGGCATAGCTTTTTACAATTTATGTTGAAATGTATTGGTAAGCTCAAGGGTCACATGCCATCTATAAGGAGATTTTTTAGTTTCAATGAGAACATTTCACAACATGCAGGTCATAAATTCAGTTTTAACATAATGTTTTTATATATTATAGTTATTTTCATTAAGTATTTGAGATTTATCTAAGAAAAAATGAGACAAAACCATAATTTCCCTTTAAACAAGATAATAAACAAATGTTTAAAATAAAACTTTTTAGTGTGAAGTTTAACTTAATTTGATAGTAAAACAAATTTGAAAGTGCAAAAATATAACAATTTTTTAGTTTAATGCTAGACAAAGTAAAAAATTATGAAAGATTATGATAAAATAGAGTGTCATAAAAATATACTAATGTAAAAATAATTTAAAAAAAAATCTTTTTAATGAGCTTATATACTTTGATTGTAAAATAAAATAAATCATAAGTGCATATTTGAATTAAAGATATAATTAGATGTAAAATAATACAAAAAATTAGAACAAAATTGCACTAAATAAGTGTCAAAAGAATCGCACTCAGAATGACTATCCAAACACTATTATTAATTTTTTTTGTAAAATTAATAATAAAAATTTTCAAAACATAAAATGAACCATTTAGATGCGTCCAGAGGGTGCCAAAACCTAGGGATTGATTAGTTACATGATTATGTTTGTTAAAATATTTACTACGTTGAAAGTCGAAACAAGTTTAGTAGAACAACAAGGGTTTTAGATGTGTGACATGTTGGCACACAAAAAAAATAGAATTCAAATATAATTAAATTTGAAAAAAAAATGGTTGGATATATTTGAACACAAGACCTCTTTTTCAAGTTTTTAACAAAAAGCTAACTACTAAGTCAACTAGTAGTTTTAATTAAATTTCAACATGTAATAATTTATTTTAAAAAATTTTAACTGATTTTAAAAATAAATAAATATTTTAACATGTATGTAAAATTTTTTAAATAAAATTTATTTTTTGATAAAAAATCTTAAGAGAATTTAAAGGTGGGGGCCACTAGATATTTGTATGAAAAATAGACTTTTAAAAAATAAAGTATTTTTTCAATATTTTCGCAAACTATATAAAATATATGTTTGCAGTTACTGCAACCTGAATAAGCCACGTCATAGCATAAAAATTTGCCAATGCTCCTAGAATCTTAAGGCAAGGTAGAATTAATCTTCAAATTTTGGTTTTTGGTGTAGAAAATACGTTTTTCATTCACCCACACTGTATAGTGTCATACAATGGCATCCCAATCATTGAGAAAAAAATCGTAATCGCTGGGAGACTCCTTCTCAGGGGATGAAAAATTGTAACCAGTCTTAAAACTCTAAAACTAAGTAATTAGAAGCTTTAAAACTAATTTTTTATGAAAGAATTAGATTTTTGAAAATTTTTAATGCTAGAGAGTCGTATATCAACAAAAATTATGTTTTATAACAACATTCTTCAAAAAATAATTATTTGAACTTGATCTAAGAGATCTGAATTGCTTGCTAATCATCTACACACCTCCTTGCTTTGATTCCATGAAAGAATTCATGCATACATATATGTAACAATACACAGGGTGGGATCTATAAGTGTAAATGAATGAAAAAGCATAAGGAACACAAATCAATTGAACAATGTGACACAAAGATTAAATGAGAAAAATTTCAATGGAGGTAAATACCTACAATGATTATTCGTATAATTGAAAAATAATAATAACCCCAATACAAATTATTCTCCCTTCTCACTTCTTCACAGAATGGCCTTCACAAAACTCGTAGGTTAAATATGACAATAATTTCATATTCGAATGATTTCATAATAGGGGTAAAACCCCTATTTTATAGTAAAATTCTAACGAAGGTGATCATTGTAAAAACAACGAGTCCATCAACCCCGATAAAGCCATTTAATTAAATTTTGGTAACTTATTAAATGATTATAACTTTATTATTTATTTTCACAAGGTTGGCACCTCATGTTAATAAATAACATATTATTATTATTTAATAACTTTACCAAGGCTAAGAGTCAATAAGCCCACTTAAGATTAAATTTTCTAATAGGCAGACTTTGGTAGAGAATACACCAAAGGAAATGAGTTTTTTAGCTCAATACAAGTCACCCAGATATCATCCAATCTCTAGGCCCAAACTTGATAGAGATATTGGAGAGACCACCATTTATTGAGGGCATCAATATCAATATTCTAAGGGGCCAAAAAAATTAACCCAACCAAGGAGAGTATCAATGAAATGGTATGGCTGTGGACCAATACAAGTCCTTCCACCACAACGTGAGAGAGGAAACTCCAATGTTGTGTAAGTATTCATCAAAGATGGAAATCTATAATTCATAAATAGATTCTACATCTTCCTTATTAAGATGGAACTTGGATTTTAGCATAGGCCAAGGAAGCCAATCGCTAGAGTTCTTACAAAAGAGATAACCAACCGTGAGAATACCTTTCTTAGATAGCCTCAAGCTTTTAATCCAGGGGACCATGGTAAAGGGAACATTGTGGAAGTTTAACTAGGGAGACCACCATAATAACTGGGAGTTTAGAGAAATATCGTGTCTGAACCCATCCCCCACCCAAATGAGGTGGGGTTTGAGCTTTTTCCAGGGCTTTCAAATACTTTGCATGAAAAAAGTGTTGACTGTCATTAACGAGATAAGTGTGTTGTGAAAGCCAATTCCTTGCCAGGTTTTTCTGCCAAGTGGGCAACCTTGAGAGACGTAGTGCCTCAGCAAAATTTTCCAGGATTTGTCCCCTTCCAAGATTCTGACGATCCATTTAACCCAAAGAGTGAGCCCCTAAAGCTTGATGTCTATGCATCCTAGTCTAGTAGTTTCTTTAAGTCGACAATAAATAGCCCAAGAGACTCAATGAAAACCTAGTGCCCCTTAGAATTGACCTAGAGAAAGTCTTGTAGAAGATTTTTAAATTCGCATAAGAGGTATTAGAAAAAGCCCAACAAGACAAATATCAAGAATATCATCAAACTCATGACTAATATTTTTTCAAAAAAAAAATGATCAATAATACTAGGTCAACAAGACAAATACCAAGAATATCATCAAACTAATGACTAATATTTTTTCAAAAAAAATATGATCAATAATACTAGGTTTCAATCTGAGTTAACATTCTTATCTTAATGTCGTTGTCCTTCTAATGTATTAGCCTGTTTTTTAATGTGTTACATCTATATTTAAACCCAACTCAAGTCATTTCTCTTTATGTTGAAGTGTTTCACTCTCTTGGATGGTGGCACACTGATTTATTATAACTATAGTATTCTCTTGATTTTTGGTACCTGACGGGTACTATTGTATTCATGAAAGGCTTTTACTACCGTCAATGCCATCTATTACCCAATAAAATGGCGTATACATTAAGTATTTTGTATTAAGCAATATTTCACATTAGTTTATTGATTTTCCTCGTTGGCGTTAAACCCTGAATAATTGCATGACAGGTAACCAATCAGCGGCATGTGTTTGTGTTATACATATGTTTCAAAGGGTTTAAACATTTACCAGATGTAGATGGCATTGTGATGTTAATGAATAGTTGGCAAGAACAAGCTGATGCCTGTGGGGAAGGAAAGAATTGTGTGTCTTCATCTTGATGCAGTGGCACAAAACCGAACACACCTGTTGTTCATTTATGCTCTATTTGGCATTAACACTATTAAATTAATTCTAATACATTATCACTCAAATCTACAATCTATGCTGAGTTTTCTGACCCCAGATCCACGCTTAAGTTGAAGATACAGACGTTGTAAAATGCAATTTTCGGTCCCCAAATCCACCCCTAAGCCGAAGGTACAAACGTTGTCAAATGAAAAGCGAAGGAATACATCTTGCAAGTCTAAAACATTGCCCTTATCACGGGCGTGGCTGAAAACGGTGAGAAGCTTTTGGTGCATCAACGAATGTAAGGTGGTCGTGACGTTATTGCAGAAGGCAGGCGAGGAGAGTACCATGGCAGCTGACTTACTCAGCTGCCTAAAAATCTCTCCATCTTGTACCAAAAGGGAATCGCCAAAGAAATACCTCAATGAGTCCTTGAAGAACTACCCTTTGCCAAAATTGCGGTACCTTGTTTTGCACTTGTAATTGCATTTCTTTTGCACCATACATTTTTCTAGTTAGTTTTAAGTTAGTGAAAATTTATTTAAATAAAAATGGTTTTTTTTTTGCAGTATACAGTAGAAATCACATAACCAGTGCCACGGCCTACAATGCTCAGCCTAGATATTCCAAGCACAGTCAATAGGAAGGAAAAATTGAGTAGCTAATTCAGTTAGATCAAGGTTGATGGTGCGTTAATTGCATAAAATTAATTCCGGCACTCTAACACGGTATAAAATATGCAAAAGAAAAGGAAGAAAATACGGAAGGCAGGAAAATACTAGATGCAAATGGGTACTCTGCACTCAAAGAAATCTTATAAAATAGCTATGGCCCAACATTTTGAACAGTTGAATAGAATCTTGAAGGACATTCATCTCTTCTTCCTTCCGCTCTTCCTTACATATGCCTTCGCTATTCTATGTTAGGTATTGGCAGTGGAGGGAACCATGGTAATATCCTCTAATTTTGCACGGAAGCACTTTGTATAAAGGTGACAATATGAATCTGCTCGGTTAAATCAGCTTGTGGACATCATATGTGATTTACAAAAATTATGGTGTTTGTGCTCATATCAAAAAGCAATATTGCAGTTCAATCAAGCAAAAGGGCTTAGTTATACCTACTGTAAATGAGGGCCATGTTTTTCCACCTTTTTAAAGAAGTGAGATAAATTAAAATCACATATGCCAGGCTTAGGTGTGTTGTTTATTTTTTAATATTGTGAAAATAAAATAGAGGGTTTTAGTCTCTCAAGTTTCAAACCTGAAAAGTTGCATTGGTAAGGGTTTTTATACTCATTGCAATTTATATATTAATGTTTTCTTATCATATAATCTTCCCTAAGTTAAGATATCACTGCAAGAATGATATTTAGGGTTATTATTTGAGTAACTTCTTATTTTAGTGCTTAATTTTTTATAAACACGATCAATCCTTTCCATTAATTAATTTGTACTTATAAACAATAACAACTACTCAAACTACATCTCGTCTCTTGTTTTTTTTAATCAAATAACAACTTTCTCCAAATAATGATCTTTATTTTTATCTTTATCTTTACTTTAAGATTTTAAGTTCTAGCAGTTTATATACCACTACACCACCTTTAATTGTTGTTCTTTATCAACAATATGTGGCATTTCAACCATTAGTTTACTCTATGTTTGGCAGCTTGGCATATTCCTTTTTTAAACATTCATTTGCTTTATGTGTGGGAGTGTTTTCATCTTTCTAGTCATTTGTCATTCTCTTTGGCACTTTGGACTTTGTCACACGCCTTGACAAATGGCACATTGAAATTTCATTTTAATCTTATGTTTAGTTTTTTTTTAAAATAATTTACTAAATTGATTATTCCCATCGAAACCTTTTTATGTGGCAATCTAAAAGGCCTCTCACGCCTTTCTTGGTATATAAAGTCTTCCTTCCCGTGTCAATCTTTGGCCTTTGACTTGTTAATACATTTTGGTTTTAAATACATCAAATTTATTTTGTTAACATTTCAAAACAAGTTTTTTTAATTTTATTTTTTTGGTTTATTATCCACAAATTCAAACAATATAATACTTTGGTTAATATAATATTCTATTTTGATTCAAGTTTGATGTTTATATAACATCTTTTGTCTTTTATATTTATTTAAAGTATTCATAGAATTTGTAAATTAGAATATACGTATTTTGTATCAATCTTCATTCAATGTCTTTTAAATTGGTATTAGTTTTAATATTTAAAAATATTATTTCAAACTTGCTTTAATGATAAAAAAATATAATGTCAAAATATGATTATTAATGTATTTTAAAAATATGTCAATCAGAAAATAAGACTATGGTTATAATGGAGATGGTCTTGGCAAACATGAAAATAATATTATTGACTCCAATTTATTTAAATCTAATGTAAAAATTTTAAGGCTTGATTTCAGTGCTTCTAATAAATCTAAAACTAATGAAAAGTCATTTGTTCTCTTCATTGAATGACATTTCACAATAGTATTATTTTAATCTCATAAAATTTCTATTGATTATAATATTTTTCATGTTCATATTTTAGTTTAAAACAGTAAAAACTGTGATCATTGTAGTAAAAAGGAACATAATATTATTGAATATTGGAGATTTCACCCAAGTACATCTTGTGGTAAATCATCTCATGACATTTTGTATTGTTGAAAAACCAATAAAATACCTTACTAAAAGGATAAACTAATGTGAATCCCAAAAATTATAGTATCTTCTCGAGACATTGATATTTCTTCTTTTTTATATTTCTTTTTTTGATAATTCCTCAATTTATTCAAGAAAAATATCTTTTACAAAAAACAACACATATTTTATCTCCCTTTTAATTAGTTTAAAATTCAAATTTTATGTATTCCTTGATTTTGTGCTTACTTATTTTTGTAAGTTGTAAATAGAAATATGTTTTTTTGAGCTAATTATCTTTTGACTAATTTATTCATATAGAATTTTGTAATTTATTATGGAAGTTGTCTTTTTTTATTTTTAACTGACTTTGGATCTACTTTTATTTCTTTGATTGTATGTAAATCATATTTTATATAATTTTGTTTACTTAACATGAAAGATTGGTGCAAGCTTATATTTTGTAATTATTGTGGATGATTTTTGGTCATCTCTTTTTTTGTTGATCCTTATTCCATTATAGATTAACCTTCTTGTTTGAAGAGGATTCTTGGAGATTGTAGATGATCTCACCTTCATCCTTTCTTTCTTTTCGGTGACACCTATTCTCTTTTTTTCTGAAAATGATTGTAAACTTTGTAATTCCTCTTGAAGGAGGTTTCCATTAAGAGGAAAAATTATGTAATGTCAACAACCTTCTTTATTTATAATATTTGATCCTCTTTTGTAACCCCAAATAAATTTTAAGGAGAAGTTTTGAAGATTAGGCTTTGCTCAAGTTAATTTAGGGTAATCTTAAGTCTATTTATTTGTACATTTATTATTATAATAAATTCACTTATTATAAATTTTATGAGGTCTCACTCCTCTTATATTTTTTTGTAGGAAATCTTACAGTTACATGCCATATGTAACTCCTTTTACACACTTATCACACACTTATCCCTCACCTTATGTGGATTAAAGACAATGATCACACACTAAACAGGTTGTGTAAAGCCATGATGAGATTCTTTGTAACTCTCTATTCTTTTTTATAGCTCTATTTAATGAGCTCTCATCTCTTATTCTACATAATATTGAGACAGTTATTTATGGCTTGAGGCTCACTCTCATTCTCATTTTCTTTTCTTATACTAATATTGTACTTTGAGAATATTAGTATTTCAAATATTCTCAATACACATGAGGTTTTTTTTCTATTAATTTAATTTTCCCACTTATCAATATTGTGTCTTGCATTCTCTTGGTGGTTTGTTATTGAAGTGATATCTTTATTTTACATTCATTTGCTTTCATTTTCAACATTATTATTTTAAAATCCTATCAATAATTTTTAATACATTATACCTCACATACCTATAAGGTGAAGGTATATGGAAAATTAGAAGGTGAATACACATGCAATAAAAACTAGAATAAAAAGCCTTAGTAGGACAAACCCAACCACAATAGGACAAACTTGACCATAGTCAAAAAATCACCACTTTATAGGTATGTCTTGATAGGATCATAATATGAATAAGTCCACCATAGTGAATAGGTATGTCCTAGATCATTATACAATTTATAGATTTCAGGAATAGGTTGTACAAAGTCCACACAATCTATTTATAGTCTTAGATTTTTAGAACAAAATATAAGTGTGATCATTCCTTACCCCTTTATCATTTTCATTGATTAGTATAGTTTCATTTATGGAATTTGGACTTGTTTCTCAATATATCCTATTGATTAGATCTAAATTATGTACTTTCAATCATGTATGATAAAATCTATTTTATTGCAACTAGTTTATTCCTTATTTTTATTAAAACAACATTTAATGTAAACATAAATGGTGATATTTTTTAACACTTATCAAATGGTGAACCCAAATTCTTTCATATATTCAACCTAGGGTTTCTATAAACCCTTATATTTAGGTCTTGTCCATTTCAAATTTGGATTTCCTTCAAGTTACTCACATTTAGCTTTATTTTCTTTGAATATTATATGCTCATATTATATGCTTAGGACTCGTAGATCACCTAATCCTATTAGACATAGGGATATGTTAAATGTTGACACATTTTACTTTCCAAAGCTACTTCACACAACACTTGTGTTTCAAAAATGGAAAACCTTAAGGAATAACCTTCTTTGGAGGTCCCATCCAAAAATAATAGTGACCATGAAAATATAAACATTGATAGCATTCCACCAAAACGTAAATATTTTCCACATTGTTTAGGGATGGAAAAGGATCATTTCAAAAATTTCATTATCAAAAATCCAAATGATTTAAAGGCTATTATCTATTTTCTTACTAAAGCCTAAAATGAGTGTATTAGGAAGAAGTATTCTTTGTCTTAATAACCTTCTGTGGATGACACTAACCCTTCCTCATTAAGTAATGAGGATACTATTCCTCATTAAAATAGTCGACCTAATATAAACAATCCAAAAATGAATATGCCTCCAATGAAATCATACCTTCAATATCTTAGAGTAGGGTACACCAATGAAAACCCTACATCTAGTGTTGCATGTACTGATTCCATGATACAATAACAACTTAATGACATGAAAAAAATATATTCATAAATATCGCATGCATATACTAAACCTAGTTATGTACCTTCATCTTTGGACATATTTCATAATCTTTTGGCTCTAGAGGCACATTTTCATCCTTTACCTCTATCATTTCATATGCCAAATTTAAAAAATAATAATAGAAAATGAGATCACTCTTTACATATTAAAGACTTATTTACATTTTATCTAGAGTCTCACCATGATTATCTTCTAATGATCAAAAAATTTCTTAAAATCGTCATGGATTATGATTTATATTCTATTATTTTCTTAAGGGGTAGCTTTCATAAGCTACTTAACCTCTTCTTAGTCCATTTTTTTAAAATATTACTCAAAATGTGACCTTTTCACAAATTTATCAAATCAAGCAAGGACCTACTGAGTGTATTGAAGATTGAATTCTTAAAATCAAGACCATGTTTATTAAAATGTCACATTAACTTCATGGTATTGAATTTTAAAACATATTCTCAATTATTTTTCTAAACCCTCTCAAAGACAATGTTATGTTCACCAACAATGACTCATTTGATGACCTTTTTAAATCCTATCACAACATTGAGACTAAGCTTATGAATATACAACAATTGCTTTAACATCCAATGCTCCCAAATATCAAGTAAAATCAACATTCAAAACAAAGACTAATGATTCACCTAATGTTCAAGCTAATAATGAAACCAAAATTATCACCATAGTGTCCCAAGATAAAATTACATAATTTTTAGCACCTAAGCTAAAGAGAGATTTCACAAGAATACCTAATCCACCTAGTTAATTACAAAAGTGGATTTTAGAATGTAATGTCATTTCCTCACCTGAACCATTTCAGTGGGATCCATGCGTACCATTACCTAAGAGTTATAATTCACATTCCTTTTCAATTATTATCAAAGGCCAAGGTATTTAACTAATATTTTTTAAAAATTATGTAATAATATTCAAGACCTGATCAATAGCAACATAATTATGATTAACAAACATATTCTAATTCAAAAAAAATTGTAGTAGAAACCAATCAACACTTAAAAATATTTTGTAACCCACTTCTATATCACAATGATGCAAAATAAAATAATGTACATGTGACAACATTTACACAACTTGAGAATGAATTAGATAACATCATTGTTATGGTATTAAGATATGAAAAGCAACCACCTTATATTATTTTCCATGATCAGGAAATTCCTAATGATGTGTCAAACAATGGTCTTATAACATATATTTGTTGTTGAATATAATTCTTCTATGATGCATGGAATTATGATTGATAATTGTTCTAATGATAATATTCTCTTGATGCCATTCATAGCTAGTAAATATTTCTCATAAATACTTATGTGAGGTGACCAAAACATTATGTAGTTATGACATAAATGAGCATGCACCATTATGTTGTATTACACTAATGCTTACAATTGGACCTATGACATGCCTAATTTAGTTATATGTTATACTTAATTCAAAATCATATAATATATTGATTGGGTGCCCTTGTATTGTCATAATCAAATATATGTCTTCAACAATTCAAAATTATGTCAATTTGTTTATAAAATTGAAATCAACACTATTCTTGGCTCACTTTATGATAGAACTAGTCATCAACCACCTAGTGCACCTCAAAAGGTGAAAAGTATTTTTCTAAGATAGCCCTTACCACTTCTTCATAGTTATAGTCATCATATGCACCTACTATAATTGATCCAAAGATATTTTCATCTATTGTGCAAGATTCTCAAGCTCCAATGCCCATGATTTCACCTCCAAGACATGTAACACCTCGACATCCACATTGAAGTAATGAAATGTGTAAGAGTAGTCCATAATGTGGAGTTATTAGTGGTAGCTTATATCCTTAAACATAAATTCTATGTGGTCAATATTTGGTTTGTGATTATTTCTTTATGGGTTTAATAGTTATACTCACTTGGAACATACACCACCAATCATCAAGAGTGATTATTGACATCGAATATGTTGTTTCCAAAATTAGCTTAGCCCATTTTTGGGAACAACCCCCTATGAAACTTTTCTGTTTCGTCTTTCGTCTCTCTAAGTTTGTTTTTGAGATGGGTTTTTCTCATTCTCATCTTGGTCTAACTGTACTCTTCAAAATTTGTAATGTCTTGCTATCACGTCCTCTCTAAAACGTGAATGTCATTACGGTTCCGATGCGACTAGAAGACCAAAACCTGCCTCTTTTAGAGTTAGTTTCTTTTCTTTTGTTTCCATGCACGGGCGGCAATTTTTGCTGCTAGTGCATTTTCATTTCAGATGCAAGGGCGGCAATTTTTGCCGCTCATGCATTTGACCTGCAAGGGCGGCAATTTTTGTCGCCCCTACATTTAGACCTACAAGGGTAGCAAAAATTGCCGCCCCTGCATCTAAACCTTCAGCCGACCTGCAAGGGTGGTGATTTTTGATGCCCCTGCATGTCTCAATTTCCATGCACGATATTTATTGCCGCATGCAGCGGGTTGTTGGGGGCATTTTTCACCCCATATAATCTGATTTAGGCCTCATTTCTTTTCATTCTTCCTCCTCTCCTCCTGCCTTTTGCATCTGGACGATCCAACAAACGAGTTGAAGTGCGCTTGTGCAGATTTGAGCTTACTACGCGTGCGGCTTCCAAGGTAGGTCTTGTTTTTAGCATTCATTTTCTTTCCCTTCCTCCTTTACTTTTTTTTTGGTGGTTGTTGTTTTAAGGGTGTTTTTATTTTATTTTTTCTTCCCCTTGTCTCCCCTGTCAGCTTCCCCGTTCTTCTTTTCCATTCTGGGGTGGCATTTTTGCCACCCCTCACCTTTGCCCACAATCTTCCATGTTCAATAACCCCCCACACGGGCAGCAATTTTTGCCACCCGTGCTTCTTGTCTCCTCTTTTCCTCAAAACCCACACGGGTAGCAAAATTTTCCGCCTGTGCGTTGACCCCCATTAGCTCATCTGTGTGAGTGGTAACTTTCACCGCTTGTGTAGACCTATCCTGCACAGGCGGCAATTTTCACCGCCCGCACCTTGTGCGCCTTTTTGCATTGACGGCAAATTTCACCACCGATGTTGACCTGTGGTGCAGGGGTGGCAAATTTTGCCGCCCCTACACCTTCTTCTTCAATCTGCAGGGGCGGCTAAATTCGCCGCCCATGTAGGTCGATCCTGCATGGGTGGCCAATTTTGCCGCCCCTACACCTTATCTATTCTTTATGCAGGGGCAGCGAATGTTGCCACCCATGCATTCCTCCTCTGAATTATTCTAACTTTGGAGGATTTTTTGTCTTTTCCTTTCTTTCCCTTCTTTCCTCATTTTTTGCACCTTTTTTTGACCTAGCCTTTTAAAGTATCCTCCCGTGGTCATGATCACTTGCTATGCAAATTCTCCAGCTTGCTCTCTTTTCCCTAATTATGTGATCATGGCTGCAGTGCTTTCTGAAGGCTCTTGCTCATCAACACCCATCCGATTGAGACCAGTTCTAATCTCTGAAATGTCTCCCAAAAAGGTGAAGATGATGAAGTACAAGTACCAGGGTGTCTTCCCGATCACTTTGATTACCTCCAATGTCGACAAAATTTGGGATATTGAAATTGGCCACGTAGATATGGCTGAGTTCATGGCTCAAACGAAGGCGACAAACCCAAGCTCTGAAATAAAGAGGATCATTGAAAGCAACATCCACTTAGTTGTCATTTTCCCAGTGGCAGCACATCATACAGAGTTTGTCCTCCAATGTGCCCGCTTTTACAACAAAGAGACAAGGTCAGTCTCAGATGCCAATGATAATGTGAGATCCCGAATTCATCGACAAAGTCTTCATGTGCCCTCCCACTACTGAAGTGCTAAAAATTGACTTTGTAGAAGCCCAAAAGGAGTACGACAAGGACCCTGAAAGGGCAAAGAAAGTCATGAATAATAGGTGGCTGAAGACACCCAGAACTAGTCTATCCAAATGGCCGTAGAACTTTTTGAGGAGTGATTTTATTGAAGAAGTCGGTGACTTGATAACCCTTCTCAGTAGAGTGCGAGGCCTCCCATCTTCCTCATAGTTCCACAAGTGGATGTACCTATTCATCAAGATCATCCTCTAGGGTAAGCAAGTCATCTTTTGGGGTGATCAAATTAGCAATGCCCTCCATGAGCAGCTAACCAAGGTACAGACTTCTTCCAAGTTCTATATGACTTTGTACCTTATGTACATAGCTGCCTCGATGCAAATTTTTCTGGGTTTGAAAATCGAAGGGGATAGAAAAACCACCCTGGTCTACTCATATTACCCCCAGTTGACACTTCAAGGGTTAACCCACCATTTCAAAAGGGTAAATGATGCTTTCTTCATC
Source organism: Torreya grandis (assembly GCA_037957365.1). NCBI lineage: Eukaryota > Viridiplantae > Streptophyta > Pinopsida > Cupressales > Taxaceae > Torreya > Torreya grandis. The sequence goes on along the minus strand of JARHVA010001863.1, from coordinate 1,416,751 downwards.
ATAATTTTATGCCTCTTTGACCCTCAGCTTGAGCAGAAGAGAGTATCAGATGAGGCTTGGATGGTAGTCAATGACTACGGGTGCATGTTCCTCCAATTTACCACCTTCTGCTATCTTCGGGTTGGTTTTTTCCAAGGCTACCCCTATATGCTCCCCAGGTTCCCTTCTGACAAGTTGGTTCTAATGGAGCTTTGTCGACAACTGGTTGTCATGCATACTAGGAAAATGGAGCTAAAAAAGCTGGGTTTCAAGTTTCTAATTGAAATTGACAGGTATTCTATTGTGACAACAGCCAAAGCCAAAGTCATGGAAACAAAGATGCAGATGGTCACTCTGAAGTAGTTCAAGAGAAGGGACAAATTTGACTACAGGGGAGTCAAGGACAAGATCAGGTGGAAGACTCAATTCCATGAGCCCATGATCGAGGACATTTGGATAGACCTGAGGATAGCCGAAGAAATCAGGAAGATGGACTATTACAGGCTGACCCTAGAGCAAATTGAGTATTTGGGGCTTGCAGAGATTCCCCCCAATCTGGCCGATGATGGGAGCATTATCAATAGTAGGTACCTGGCTGAAAAGATTGCTAGCTCCACTCTTCCTCTAACTCAGTGGTCCCAGAAAGAACTAACTTCTCTGAGGAAGAGATTTGAATCGATATTGGCTAACACCAATGATTGGTTAGCAGCCAAAGGGATCGTACTGAAATAATTTATCACGGGATCCGAGGCTGATTTTTAAGCAAAGATGAAGAATAAAGCAGAAAATAGAACCAAGAACAAAGGTGATGTTCCTTCCCCATCTAGGCCTCACAAACCTAGAATCATCTTTGTTTCTAAAAAATCAAAGACTATTGAAGAGCCAGAAGCAGCGACTAAAGGAATTGCAGAACAGAGCCCTCAGGCACAAACAACCCAACCAATGGAGATAGATGACCAGCCTTCAAAATAGAAAAAGATTGAGCCTCTACCTTCCCAAGAAGGGGCACAACCACTCAAAAGCATCTCTCCTTCTCTACCTCAGTCTCCTGTGGCATCTCCTTCTCCTCTCTCCCCTATCAATGTTCCTTCTTCTGGAGTCGTCTCTCCTTCTAGAGTTATATTTGGTGATCCTCAGGGTGCTTCTGGAGATACTCTTCACTCCTCTAGATCCATTCCTAGTCTTTCATCTCCTTCTTTCAATCTGGGAGAAAGTTCTGCACAAGAGCCAGAATTAGTAGTCGATACAATTTTGCATGTTACTCCAACTGCGACCACTGTTACCACTAGCAGTGTAGAAGTTGCCACGGCAATGCCAGCTAAGGGAACCATTGCCACGACAAGTACTTCTCCTCTCCCACCATGGATGTCAGCTTTCATACCCAAAATAAAGAAGTTATCCATCTCCCCAGATGACTTCGATTTTGGCAAGATAGTGTCGGTGAAAGCTAAGGCTCCTAAGAGGCCAAGGATCCTCTCAAAATTGGTTGAGGAAAAGGGACAAAATTTTTTGGAAATAGCTAAGCCTCCATAGGACGCAACCCTTGAGGGTTTTGAAATGAGTAGCTATTCCATCTCTCGTGTTGAACTTGGCAAAGTTACTCACGAAGGTGCGAAAAGTGATCTTCAGTCTGCTATGGACATCATGGTCCAAAAATTTGATTGAGAAAAGGAGATGAAAGATTATTATAAGGCCAAGACAGAATAGTTGACGGCAGTAATAAGGAGGTTCACTCTTCCCCCTGAAGCGGCAACTCCAGAGGCCTTCTCTATAGATGACCCTGTCATTCAAAAGGCAAAGAAAACTTACTTGAAGGGGAAAGTCCTGGAGGACTACATTGAAAAAATGCATACTCAGGGAGTTTCCTTGCTTACAAAGGTTGCTGAAAAGATGGACAAAATGAAAAAGGTGAGGGTAGAATTAGATGACCTGGTCTCTCTTATCTCTCAGGAGGTTGATAGTTTAGAAAAATATCTTAGCAAATGGAGGGAGATGAAGGATCTGAAGAAAAGCACCTTGATATCTATCAGTGTCATCTCCAGCAAGGACTCTTATGTTGAGATCAAGGAGTCACTGATATACAGGATACAGGTACTCAAGGATTTAATTGAGGATCTCAAAGCTTCCAGGGATGCTAGTGAGAAGAGCGGCACAGGCCTGCTCAATAAACTGGAAGAACTACCCTGCAACCTCACTTCTAGAGATAACCAATTTCTCTCAGCTGAAGAAATGATCCAAAGTTTCAAGGGGATGATTCAAAGAGACTTTGAAGAAAAGGCCTTCTCAATGTCTTCTGTGGACAATATCTTGGATACTCAGCTGACTCTGGACAATCTAAAATCCACGTTAACTAGTCATGTTAAAGCAATCACAGCATTGAAGGATTCTTTAATCAGAGCCAGAGTCATTTCGAAGAACACAGTTGCACTAGACAGCATAGGAATTCAGGCATCCATTACTATGTACGATGCTCATCTGAAGAAATCTGGCGACAAGAGCTGAAGCTTTTTCTCCTTCTCTCTTCTTCTTCTTTCCTTATGCACTTTTGTCTTGTGAAAAGTGCATGCAATTTTTTAATATGTAATTACATGTAAAAAGTTTTGAAAAATATCTCAAAGTCAATGATGAGTCATCTTTGACTAAGATATTTTTGTATTTTATTATTTTCTAAATTTTGAGAGTTCCTCCCTATATATAGTGGAGACCTCCTTTGTAAAAGTATCTTGGATAATAGAGAGCAAAAACTCTGCCAAAATTGAAACACTTTTTGAGACTTTGTGCTCAAACTTGTAAATCATATTTTGTTAAATGAATGAGAAGCAGGTTTATTTCAGACTTTGTGTTGAAATTATCTGTGTTATTTAGGAAACAGTTCTTATGTCCTTTTTCCTGGTAATATCTTGTTTATCTCATTTAATAAGCAAAGTGGGTGTGTTAATATTATCTGAGGGTGTTTCTAAAAGGTAGAAGAGAGACTTTGAGCTACTTTTATCTTTGCGATTCTGTTATCTTTTGTAGTTTCAGGTGAAGACTTTGTGCTTCGTTTCACTATACGGTTACGTTTGTTCTGAATCGATGAAGGAGGCTACGGAAGACTTTGTGCTTATGTGGATTTTCTTGTGAACTTTGTTACTTCAGGTGATTTTTTGCGTCACGTTGAATACCATTCCTAAAAGAAGAGGAATGTTGTTAGCTAAGGACCAGGATTTTCCTCTTTTGTTCTTTATACATTACCTCTGAAAAAAGAGAGGTAGATGTTGTTATACCACCCCATGTGTTATTTTCTACTTAATTTTATATATATATATATATCCAGTGTATAAATATTGATAGGGAACCTCCCCTTGATGAGAGGAGAGATTTACCTCATCCAGATCTAGTAAACCCACACTTTTTGTAGTGTAAATCTCCCTATGTTGTGGTTGATATACCCATTTTGTCATCAGTTAGTTGACGACAAAATATTCACCCAACAGAATAAATGGGACCATGAGCATACAATCAAGTCCTTGCCTCTAAGGGAAATCAAAATTATTGATTCCATCCAGATGAACAAAATTTTGAAGGGGAATTTTAGATTGATAGATCACCTTTATAGTATGGATGTGGAATCTTTTCTTTCACATCAACAAGCTCTAGGGATCACCAAAGGGTCTGTTGCCAAATAGGGAATTGGAGAAAATTACTAAGATTTACCCTATAAAGGGGCTTACAATGGTATATACTTATAGATACCAACATTTTTAGAATTTATAGATAGATAAATTGATCATTAAACTCTGGGAAGTTGGCATCATCATCCCTAGTAAGAGCCCATATTTTACTCCAGTGGTATTAGCTAGGAATAATGGTATGTTGTATAGAATCTTTATCAATTACAGGCTCCTGAATAAAATAATTAAAAAAAATGAATGCTGAGGATTAATGATATACTTGATGAGTTACATGGGACAATGTATTACTCAAAAATAGATCTTAGATCAGGAAACTATCAAATACCAATTCAGATTCAAGACCAGGATAAGACAACATTAACAATGCATCAAGGCCACTACTATTTCAGTATCATACCTTTTGGTCTTAGTGATGCTCCAACCACCTTTCAAGCCTTGATGAACAATATATTCAAGAAATACTTGCGTAATTTTGTTGTTATATTTTTTAATGACATTTTGGTCTATATTAATTCATTAGCATCCCATCTTGAGCATTTGGATGTTGTGTTGGATATACTATCCAAGGATAAATTGAATGCTAAGGCATCTAACTTTGAACTCACAAAGGCATCCTTGGAATACCTTGGTCACATACTTTCTATTGAGGGGTTTGCATTAACCCTACAAATATCAAGGCCATATGTGATAGTCATGTACCTAATATTCTAAAGAAAGATTTTGGTTTCCTAGGACTATAAGAAATACCTTGGTCATGTAATTTATATTGAGGGGGTTCATACTAACCCTCAAAAAATGTCATATGTGATTGGCATGTGCAGACACCTAAATTATATTTAGTGTCGAAATGCACTTAAAAGCTATTAATAATTCTTCTTAAAACAATTCATGACATCTCCCTCCAAATTCAAATAATTGAATAAATTAAATTAATCAATTATGTACATTTTTAAAATCCTTATTTAAATATTAAATTTAAATTTTACACCTTACCCAAGATCTTCCACGTTATTCTCCCTCACATATTGACTCATATCAACCAAACCCACAACTCTCTCAACCTCCTTTGAGTCATCCCTTGAATTGTCAAAAAATTTAACTCAATCTCGATGACTCAATTAACCATTCCCATACTTCTCTCAACCATTTGAAATGGTCATAATCTTTATGGGTGAGAATTAATTAGCCATCATTGATTATCTGGATCATTGAAGAAATCCAAATAATCCTCCACCGTTGGATCTTCCTCCAAAAAACTATAAATAAGCTTGAAAACCATTATTTTCATTTATCCTGACTTATGCTAATGATTTTTTATTCAATTTACAAGCAAATCCAAGCGAATCAAAGAATACAAAAACTCTTTTTGCACCAAAACATTTTGTATTCTCCTTTTTACTAGAAGAGAGAGCAGCCACATTATTGAAGAGCAGATCAAGTTTACATCACAATAGAAGAAACTTGCATATTTAAGGTATAAGTTTGTGTTTACTATTTTATTTATTTGTTTCTCTATCTTAAATTGAATTTAGCTTAGATTAAGATGGCATAATTAGTTAGTTTTTAATCATTTTTAGATTTAGTTCATACATTTTGGCATGTTCGGTGGGACATTCTCTCATATTTTTCATCCTGTGTTTATCATAATCATAATTAGAAAGCATTTTTCATTTACTTTTTTCTACTTATATTTGCATTTGTGTTTAATTATCTTTATGAGTGCTAGTGTAAGCTATAGGTCATTATTTGATGTTTTCTTCTCGACTATGTATGCTCACTACATAACTATGAATTTGGAAACATTAGTTGCAAAATTATACCCCGTAATAGTGAAATCATTTTTTGACCCATTTTTAATCTCTTTTTCCTAATTTTATTTACACTGTTAGCTTTTTGTTCCCCTTCTACTTCTGTCTATGTTTTTAGTTTTTTCTAATTCTTTACTACAGGAAAACAACCAAATCGGAAAACTTTTCAATAAAATCATTGTTTCTATCTATGAAATCATCTTAATTGACTATGAAATTGTTATTCTAAGCAACAAAATTGTCTTATAACCATGAATTTGTACCTTTATGTTTTTTTATTTTTTATTTTTTATTTTAGTGTTTGCAGGTCTAATAGGGAAATCATTTTAGAGTTATGAAATTGTCCTTCTAAGCAGTGAAATTATCATTCTACTTAGCAAAATCACATTTTATATCAGTGAAATCATTTTTGTAGGCTGTGAATTTGTTGTTTTTACCAGCAAAATCATTTTCATAAATGTGAAATTATCATACAGGCCAACAAAATTATTTTATAAGAGCAAACTTATTTATTTTGTGTTTTATATTTTTAGTTTGTTTCTTGTGTTAACGTATTACAATTTTACTTTTTTTGTCTCTTTTTATGTAACTATGAATTTGTCATAAAAAAGTAGTTTTTTGTGTTATTTTTGTGGTTTTTCTTTGCTCCATTGTAGATTACCTTGTACCAAGCCTAAACAAAACATTTTAACCATTTGTTTGTAGAATGCTTGTCAAAGATAATCAATAAAAAGGTTAAATAAAAACACCAATTTCCTTTACTAATGTTTTTAATTTCATTTTCAATTTTTTCAATAATTACATCAAATTTTATTTCAAGTTATTTGTTTGTTAATTATAGAAATTATGTATGCTCTTCCCTTGGCTTCATATTGGTGACGATACTCAAGAATCAAAAATAATTCCATAATTTTATGTGTTATCCAAGTGGTGTCTATGTATGCTCTTGTGTTGGCATCACATTGGTGATGATACTCAAAAATAAAAAATAGACACTTTTTTTTCTTTTTATAAGGGATCTATTGATCATGGATTTCACCACCACATAGTAGATCAAAATTTATTTACTGGTGGAGTATATAAATTGATATCTAGTTGTTTCAATTACCTAAATAGTTGTGTGTTTTAAGCACACCATGATGTGAGGGGATTTCATACTCTAATACCCATGGTTTCAATAGTTGCCTCAAAATATTATATCATTGATTGTCAACACACTGAGACCCTTATGGTTGTGCTGGGAACTTTAAAACAAGACCCAATAGTGTGCATACACTTTACCTATTTCATCCATGATTTTTTACCCCATAGATAATATTGTTTAAACCTTAAGGCTAAGAAAACTTTTTTTAATATTTAAATTTGGTTCATTGATTAGTGGTTAGCATCGAGAGGCTACCTTCCACACACCCTCAAAACTAGACTCAGTGGGCCATGGGAATAGCAATATTCTCCATGGTTAGTGCCTTGAAATATTAGGTCACAACAGAGAGTGTAAAAAGGTTAATTACATCGAAAGGCCCAAAAGTTGTTCACATCTTTTATCCTAATTTTTCACCTTTTATGTGCAATTGCTTGACTGTTTAGAATATAAATTTATTTGTTATTTCCTTATGTTTACCACGTGCTACAAAATTCTTTTTTGTAAATAAATTTTTGAGTTTAAATACTATCCTAAAAATTACAACTTTCTCTCTAAAAGCTCAAAAGCATTCAGTTAGCAATCAAACTTTTAGTCACTTTGATATTTTGCTTAGAGTATAGTTTCAAGTGATTTTCATTTATTGAGTCAATTTTTTCCCTTAACAACATCACCCATCATAAGAAACATGGCTATGTGTAATAATCCCTTGATCAATTTGGTCACAAATCCAAATCCAAATAATCCTTGTCTTAACCTAGGGTTCTATCCAACTAATTTTGATTCAAACACATATTTGATTCAACATCAAATCAATTGTCCAATAAATCTAAACCAAAGTTTCAATGTCATTACAAATTCACCGATCAATCACCTAATAAATCCAAATTTGAGTTTTAATATGCATTCAACCTCACCCATCAATAAATCAAATCCAAACATGAATAGTTATTCAATTTTACCGATCAAACAATCCAACCCAAACATTAATCAATCAATTTTGAACTTGAATACTCATCCATGTTTACTCATAGATCAACATCCAAATTTTACTTTAGGGATAACATTGAAACAATTTTTAGGCTTTGGTAATAATTTTTTTAAAATTATTTTATGAGTTCTACACCACTCATAAATCAAAAGTCACTATTTACAAATCAAAATATGTTCATAGATCCATCTAGTTCCAACCTTAACATCAATCTAAATCAAACCTTTGGATCACCGTCATCACTACTTTCAAATATTACTTAAATTAAAACCCATCCACAAATCAAACCCCAATTCAATCAAATCCAAATATATTCCATCCAAATCAACCTTTTAACTCCTACACTCCTCAAAGCCAACCTTTCCACATTCATCAAAATCAATCATTTGATTTTACATCCAACCCATTCCCAAACTTGAACCAAACTACATCAAATCCACATTTTTTTCCAAACCCACCAAATTCAACTATTATTAACTTCACAAATCCAAATCACCCCTTTAACATGAATCCATCGATAAAAAGTCCATCAAACTTCACAAATCCATCAAATACAAAAAATTTCACAAATTCATCTACTTTTACAAATCCACAAAATCCAAATACTTTCACCTTTAACACATATCCAACAAATCCATCCTTCCAAGATTAAGCTACCTCTCTAACCTAATTCATTACTAGAGAATCCCAAAACATTTTACATTAACATCATCCTATCACTAGTGACCCTATTTTTAAAATCAAACAAGTTTCCCATCCACTTGTTATAGTTTTAATTCTAACATCCCTCATTACACTAGCCAAGTGAATCCCATTCTAGCACCACTACCATCTAATGTCATTCCACCCCCATAGCTACAATAAATCCAAAACTCCCAACCTATCAACAACATTATTGTGCCTATAAATAAAAAATTCACTTCTTTGGGGAAACCTTATGATGTATTATTTCAAAGATTGGTCGCTGTAAACTTGGTCATATTTCCAAACACCAAATACTTTGAACCAAATGTCCCAAAGCCTTAGTGGTATAGACCTAACGAATATTTTAATTATCACAAAATTAAATGTCATTTTATAAACTGTTGTATGAGACTAAAGCATTATATCCAAGATTTGATTGATAAAAGATACATCAAGGTATATCCAAATTTACCCATGTTTGAAAATCATAGCTTGGGGGTATGCCAGCATGTCTTTCCTTAGCATAATCAAGCCACTGAATTTCTAATTCAAGGTCATAACCTTCCATGTATTTCTCATAAAACTCTTTTTGACACATCCATTTTCAACTAATCCATATTCAACCAACCCACCTTTGACAACCATGGTCTACGATTCATTTTTTATGAGACTATTTTTGACCAAAAAACTATCTTTGATTAAGATCCCTTTTTTTATCAAGCTCCCATTTTTGACAAAGACCCCATTTTTGACCAAATCCTATATTAGATCAAACCTCCTTCAACCAACACATCCTACCACCCATTAGCCAAATAAAAAACCCCTTCTCACATGTTGAAATACTCATCACCCCATAACATATCCTTCATTCATTATTTAAGTTTCTGCATTTCTAATAATCTCTTCATCCTAAATCCATCATTTCCAAACACCAAGTAAAAAAAGTGCTTATGGATAATGCATTTCATCATGCCCTCCTTATGGCCACCTGCAAACTAAAATCAAATTTATTATACAAATCTGATTTATAATCCATTTTGGCATTAAGAGCAAGTTCACCATCAACATCAACATTCATCTTGGTCTCAGAAACAACTTCATCAATAGATAAGTTTGAAAATGTTAATGATCTTATTATGAATATTGAAGAATCTTCGTTTGGCATCGATGCAAGTTATCTTGGTAGCCTCTATGAAAATCATGCAACATGTTCCCCTTCCATAAGTACTATCCTTCCTTTTCCCATCCAAAATACTAACATCACATCACCTACACATGACAATTGAGATCCATAAAAATAAACATCATTGGACTTATTCCATTTTAGCTTATCAGTTGCAAAATATATAAAGATACAAGAAGACAACCAATTTGGAGAAAATATTCCTAGAAAAACATCATTTGAGGATCCAGGGGGAAATCAAAAGAAGAAATTTCTTATTGGTGGAAACCTCTTCAAGACATCAATAGATGAACAAATCATCTCTTCATTATTTGATGAAGACAATATCAAAAATAATGAAAACATCAGGGCAAATAGAAGAGAAACAACATGGAATGATTAATCTTTTATAATCCAAGAAATAATCCTAACTCCTGTGTTACATATGTATTATACTAATTAGTATAATGTCACTATAATGAGCCAGATCATGATTTTGAGATTACATCGGATGCACATCACAACAATTTTGAACATTCTAGGTTTACCAAGGAATATAGGATTATCAATACAAACATATATTATTTTTAATTTTTTAGTATTTGGTGGTTATTCAGTAGTGGTTGGGTAATAGATATTGGTTTTTGTACATATGGTAAACTTATTAGTCCCTGGTGTTTGATACTTTTTAATAGTATTGCTTGTAACCCTCATCAGGAAAGGGTTCTTGATTCCATGGTGATCCAAATAAATCTTAGGAGGTTTCTAGAGTTTAGCTTTACTATTAGGCATATCAATGTTGGTCTATTTGATAACTATATTTTCCCACAAAAACACAAAATTACCATAGAACTCTGTCAAAGAAATTTATAGCTGGGTGTATTTATTTAACAAGAATTTCCCAATAGGGATCATTACTCCGTATGGTTTTCTAATAAATTTGGGGGGGGGCAATAACCTCATCCGGGTCAATTACTATTCAAAATAAATGATAGAACCAAAATAAAGATTGAAGAGGAAATCCAATCAAAATGATATAGATTATCTAGAGTTGGCATGGGATAGAAAGATGAAAAAAAAATGCATCTTGTGACCTTCCATTGGGTTCAAATGCCAATAAAATCCAAAAACAATTATAAAATTAAAAACAATATAACTTTTTGTTTACAAGTACCTTGACACTTGGGGGAAGCCCATTTACAATTGCATTTCACATTACCTTCATTACATTACATTTTATCTTGTATATCAGACGTTATATTTGGTGATTATTTAGTTGTTAATTTGCATAACACAAACATTCAAAATGTAGCTTATCATATCATTTCACTTTTCATATAACCCTATTATCCCATGGAAAACATTCTCAAAGTTAGCATTACATTGGCTCTTACCTTAGTTCTTACGAGAAAAATAAATATCTTTTCCCTACATCTTCCTGTAAAACTTAGAAAATACTAGCCCACAACCTAGTCTAGAAGCTTCTCCATGATAGAGGCCCCTCTTAAAGTTCCCACTAAAGTAGAAAACATTAACATGCTACAAAAATAAATATGGTAACTTTACTCTCCTATCTTTGTCTTTGGTGATTAGCTCTTACATCTGACTAGTTTCATGGGACCAAGTCTTAGGAGTAAAATCCTTCCAAATAACATGACACCCATATTCAAAACTTATCAAATTCAAATTATACATATCTCACCATTTTTTATCTTCGGTGTTGATCCCTCACATATCACTAGTTGTATAGGATTATCATTGGGGGGAGATGCCCTTACTCGCCTATGTATAGCCTTTGGTGATGAGCCCATGTGTCTTCCTAGTCACATGAGGCTACATGTAAGGGGTCACAAAGAAAAGTGTTACATATTAAATCAAAAGTTGTCCAATTTTATTTTTTTTCAAATGGCTTGTCTATATGTCTATGTTGAAAAGGGTGACCTTATCCCACTTACCAATTCTATCAAGGCTAGTTCTCTCTACATGCATCCAATAAAGTTAATACTTTATGAGTTTAGCAAGAAGTAAATTTTCCCCTTTGCTCACAAGGATTAGATCACCTTCCTTTTTTATGCAAAATTTTGATTTTTGGTTTTCATCTCCACTATTTCATACTTATCCTATTCCCCGTTTCATTCTTTTGCTGCAAATTTAAATGCATATGTTATATAAACAAAATAACTAGGCCATCAATTGTAAAATAATTATTAGTGTATTCACAAAGTTTCGTGTATATCCATCATGTTACATCATTTTTCATATATCAACAAATACACCCATTTTCATTATTGCCTATATTCACCCTAGTTACTTGGGAGAATTATGTTTCAACAATCCATTGTATATTCCTACATTTATCATTTGCCACTTGTAAATCATTTATCATATAGCATGCCAAGTTTAGGGTTGATATTCCTACATGAGAACCTACATCCTTGCTCATGATAGTGTAAAAATGTCTTTTATATTCCTTATTTAAAAAAATCCCAAAATACAAAAAAAAATTAAAATTATTGCAAAAATGACATAAAATATATGTGTTCCACATCAAACTCAAAACATATACCATTATAGTTAACTTACACATCATTCATTCATTCTTGGGTGGGTCACTTGTGGATTTTTTATCAGACACTTAAACATTTCATCAATTTCCAACTTTCTCATCACTTCCCATATTGGGAGAACTACATCTGGCTTGATATCCCCACATGGACCTTATCTAATGTGGATTATGTAGGAAGTTCTTAGATACAATGGGTCTCTAGGGTCATCTCGGCCACCATCTTCCCCATCATGCATTTCCCTAGACATAGATCAACTTATCCTTATGCTTCTTCATCGACTGTTCGATACTTAGCCTAGCTCTTGGCTATAATTAAACAACTCTTACTTCAAATGTTAAGTCTTTTCTTACAACTTTTTTCTACTCATTCATTTGTTTTTTTTCATTGTTATCTTATCCCTAACCATCAAGTTGCTTATTTATCTATTTTCTATCCCTAACCATTAAGTTGGTTATTTATCCATTTTATATCCCTAACCATTAAATTGGTTATTTATTCATTTTTCTATCCTTAGTAATTAAGTTGGTTATTTATTCCATTTTATACATTGATTTTTATCCATTTTATCCATGTAGACATCTAAAATTGGCCACTAATGGATTCATATCAGACCTTAGATTGATTCTTATCAATATTTGCAAATCTAGCCTAAGAATCTCTAAATGTCTAAAATTTGGCTTCAAAAAATTCAATTTAGTCTATAAACCAATTAAATAGGGCAAATGCACACATGAATTAATTTAAATCTTGCAAAACACTAAAATCCTTAAAACATAATTAATTAAAATGCAAAACTTAATCAAATGCCTAATTGAATTCACCCATGAGCAATTAAATGAATTATCAAAAACAAAATTCAAAAATAAATGAGTATCCTAGTAATTCATAATTACCTTTTATGAGTTGTCAAATATCCTAAAATATCTCAACATGCCTATTCATTTCTAATCATGACCATTTGACACATTTTAACTCTACTAGGATTAATTAACTCACAAAGGTTAGGTTTGAACCCATTCCAAGCTCTAACTACACTCTAACTCACCTTGGGTTGGGTTTATTTATTAAACCTATAAATATAAGCATTTACCTCTTCATTTAGAGAGCTTGGACATAGTAATGTTCTAGTGCTATTTTTATGACAAGATTGGAGACAATACAGTTATAATGCCAAAATTATGAATCACAAGCAAAGCCACTTTGAGCTATCAAAATACATCAATAAACCATGAGCCAAACAACAATGGTGCTAAGAAGAGAAGGAGATATCCAAGCTCCATTTCCATAGACTTCCTGAGCACAAGCAGAGCAAGCCAATAAAGAGATCTTTTGGAACATTCAAGGAAGGTAAGAAAGGTTATTTTTCTTACATTTTAGTTATGCTTTGTCAATTGATTTTCTTCAGTAAGTTCCCCCTATGATCTAGGAATGGAGGTGTTAATATTTGTTAGTGTGTTATTTTCATTTTGATTACATTGTGAAACTAACAATTGATATAATCTCCCTTCCATCATCAAATTCCTAGCATCACAATCCCTAACCTTTCAAATAGTTATTTCCTTTTTTGTTTACTTTATCCATTATGATTATTTTTCAAATGAGTCAATTGTTTATCTTTAGAATTACTATGTATTCATTTGTTTGTGTATCATTTTTGCTTAATATTGTTGACTCGACATTTTATATGTTTACATCATTTAGAATACTTTTGTTTTCAAATCTTACTTTAAATTGTTGTTGTTTTGTGTGTTTGAAAAAAGGTTATTTTGTGTATTGCATAATAGTATGGTTATGGTTTTGATATATCATGATGTACTTTTATTTTACAAAATTTATTCTTTCATTTGTTCATATGCCTTAAACATCAATATTCATCATGATTATTCAATGTCATTGGTGGTAATGTGTTTTATACTATATTAAAAATCAGGTTGCTCAAAACTCTTTATTGTTGGAAATCCAATGCAAGGAAAAAAAAAAAAAAAGTAGCTATGTCATATCCTAATCTATGCAATCATAAATCCAATCATACATCACATAAGCCATAATCCATATTCTATAACCCATATGTTGAAAGAATTAACACATTCTAGCATAAACTAAAATGCAAGAAATATAACCCATGCTAAATAAATCCATACGTCTATCAATTATGCATAAAGTCCATATAAAATCAATAAATAGGAAATAATGTCCATCCACATAGTACAAGGTCTCATAATAATCATATATATATATATATATATATATATAACACACACACACACACACACACACACACACACACACACACACACACACATTTGATATATATATATCAAATGTGTCTATATAAAAAGATACATCTCAAAATATATATACATCGACGAACCAATCCATCATCTAAACACTATGTCATGTCTCATATGTCCCTCTAAAGGAGTGTCTATCTCAATAATATCTCCTCACATCATGGCGTGCCTTGTAGAGGACCCATCACACATTGTACCTTCCTCATTGACGTATTTGACTCAATCGGTTGTATTGATCTCCCTAATGAAGATCATCTCATAGAGTACTCTCTAAAAGATGTTACCCTATAATAATGTGGCATAGCCTCCTCGTATAAGCTCTTGTAATATGTATCTTACTCTATGGCCCTCATCACCTTATCTGATATCATAATCTATCCCTATCTAGCTATTAATACGCTTACCTCTGCTAGCCCAGTCCTAGCAGTGTCTTTCTCTTATATGTAACATTGTGTTAATGTTATGTAAACTACAGTTTGGGTCTCAACATCATGTGTCACAATTGTTGTATCCATGACATCTCTATCTATCCATCAGCAATAGCCTATAAGCTATCAACCTCAGACTTTAAACATCTAATCTCTACAGTCTGATCCCCCTACCATCTACCACTCCCTATAATCTGGACATCTCCCTATGTAAACCATCTATCTCTCTGTCCCATGCTCTAATCTCCTCATGGATTATATCCACAAGAGTTTGTTCCTCCCAAGATATAGGTGTGCATGAAGAACTAGAAACATCCCCTCTATCTATCTAAGTTTCCTCTGCTACTGTCATAACTACATCACCCTCACTGTCAATCATAATCAGTGGAGTTTCCCCTCCAACCTTTTGTTTAATATCAAAATGCATATTTGTATCCACATCTATGTCAACCCTTACCTCATATAAGATCTCAACATCCTCCATATCTATAATATTAACATCATGTAGATGGATAATCTCCACTGCATGTCCTCTATCTCATGTTCATGATCATCCCTTGTCTCTTATAACATCCCTCCTAATATGGGTTCTCAATCTTATGCCTCATGGCTTCCAGATCAACCTAGAAACTAGTCTCTATTTCCATGTCCATGGTGGTGCATATGGTGCATTAAATATCAATAGCCACTATCAAGCCCACTAATCTGCATAACCATCCACAAATCTTGAATTAGTCACATCTCTCTGATCACTCTATTACACATTCTATAGCTATAACCAACTATGATCAGTTATCACTAGATCAATGGTCATCTCTCTCTCTCTCTCTCTCTCTCTCTCTCTCTCTCTCTCTCTCTCTCTCTCTCTCTCTCTCTCTCTCTCTCTCTCTCTCTCTCTCTCTCTCTCTCTCTCTCTCTCTCTCTCTCTCTCTCTCTCTCTCTCTCTCTCTCTCTCTAATCATGCAAATATGTGTGGACTAGTCGGTATGTGTTTCCTAACCCCAAACTATCTCGTCACCCTATTTGGGTGATATCTCTCTATGATGTAGTCATGTGTCCCCATAATGTAGCACTATGTCATCATATAGTCTATGTGTAAGTCAGCATGTGCCCACTAGAATACAATCTCTCTTTAAGGTCTCTAGGTGATCTAGTCATCACCTAGATCATCAATAGCCCTCCTATAAAACTCCAAATCATCTAAATGTGGTTTATGAGTGCCAATAATCATATGCCACCTGTATGCCAATGGGTCATCCATAAACTAATTGCTCATGTGCCCAACTAGCCTTTCTATAGCAATGTTCTCTTAGTACCATACCTGTAGTAATGACGATGGTCCAATCTCCCTCCCATTTGTATAAAATGCAAGATGCAAATCCCTATACAGGTATGCTAGTATTCATAAACCCCATGCAAATAGATCACCCATCTCCATGATATATATAATCACATCTAGTATACCAATAAGACATAAACTCTTGCTCTTGTCAAGTAGCATAATAACACTGACAACATCCATAAGCACAATCATCAAAGAATCCATCTCTAATTTAGTATAATAATCTACATCCACATTGCCCCTAACAATAAGAATCATACCATCACCAAAAATCTTATACAATGTAATCTCCTATAGACCCTACCCCCAATATATCTGTCTCCCTTGTATCGAAATACCCAGAATATGATAAACATCCTCTACTATGACCAAAATATCTCATATCAATAAGTGAAATATAATAGTCTCACTATGCAATCTCTTGATAAGTGTTGTCATCAACACCCTATCTACTCAAATATCTGACATCTGTGTAATGTAAAATAAGACAATAGCCTCTAGAACTCTGAACTCATATTCTATAAAACTATCCATCTGCACCATCTCTCTAGGCCTCTGCTCTTGTGTCATCATCATTGGTAATACCCCATAAAAATAAAACACGTTAGCATCTAATTAATTTTACTCAGCATAAAATTCAAACAATCCCAACATTAAAATCATTACAAAAAAACAAAAAAAAATACACACTCAAATCAATATTTACAATCAACGTATTCATATATTTTTCTCATACCACTTTTTTATCTTTTCTCAAATCTTCTTTTTGTTTTTTAAATCTCATTTTTGCTTCTACAATAAACATTTTCGCTACTAAATTTTGTAATTTTTCTTTTAAACTGTGATATTTTGCCTTTTCCTACTCCCAATCTGCCCTAAAATGAATTTGCTACGTGTTTAGACAATTTTGTAACCCAGTATTATGATTTTGCTTCTCTCTTCTACAATTTCATGATTACAAAACTAAAAATTCATCTCTTATGCTCAATTTATACCTCTAAAATGATTTTAGCTATACTATCCTACAAATTTGCTTCTATGTTAAAGGAATTCATAGTTTCCTTTAACGAATTTGTATTTTTTTATGCCAAATTTATAGATAGACCATCTGTGAATTCATTTTGGTCAGCTTTAAGCCCTAATAAATGACATTCAACTCAAATATTTCAAACAAAATCTAACTTATCAAAGGCCCACTCCTCTCAGGTCTCTTAAATCGCCTCACTCAATCCACACGGTGCTTGTGGTGTGGAATGTGATCCATTTTTCCTCCAAGACTTTAGGGCAAATCTCTCCAATCAAATTCTCTTAGCAAATAGTTTTGACAATAAAATTTGCATAAATGAATTTATATAACCTATTTCTTCTATTTATATCTTTATCCCATTTCAAAATCCCCCCCCCATCCCTCCATTCTACTCATTCTTCATCCATTTTTACTTTAAATTTTTAGGATACATTAAATCATCCTATTCCATATTTTTCTCAAAATCTTACAACAATCAATATGCATAAATTTATCATTATAATTTGGAAACTCAATATATATTTTATGTTTTTATATCTACAACTTATTATCGTTGGGATATATCATTCCCACAACTGCTCAATTGATCCCTGCATCATTAACAAACACTAAGAGTGTAACCTACAAATGAAACAAATATGGTTTTTCCAATCTATACTCTAGTTTTTATTAATTTGGGGCAACCTTTTTACATAATATAAATATTGCAAGTTTTACATCAATTCTACAAAAAATTGATTTATTGCTCATCCAAATCACTTTGTCAATTTTCTTTTTTTCTCGATTTCGAGTGTTTGTCTATTTTATTGCACAAACCCTCGAGGGGGAATCATCACACTCATTTTCATTTATTTTGAGAAACTTCCTCCTTCTTAATCATCAATGTTCTACTTCTTATACTATTCTTCAAAATAGTATTGCTTTACAACACTATTTCAAAGAGGGACAAATGCAGACACCTAAATTATATTTAGTGTCAAAATGCACTTAAAACCTATTAATAACTCTTTTTAAAATAATTGATGACATCTCCCTCTAAATTCAAAAAATTGAATAAATTAAATTAATCAATTATGCACACTTTTAAAATCCTTATTTAAATATAAAATTCAAATTTTACACCTTAACCAACATCTTCCACCTTATCCTCCCTCACATGCTGACTCATCCCAACCAAACCCACAACTCTCTCAACCTCCTTTGAGCCATCCCCTGAGTTGTCAATTTTTTTGACTCATTCTTAATGATTCGGTTAACCATTCCCATACTTCTCTCAACCATTTGAAATGGTCATCGTCCTCATGGGTGAGGACTCATTAGCCATTGTTGATTATTTGTATCATTTATGAAATCCAAATAATCTTTCACCATTGGATCTTCCTCTAGAAAACTATAAATAAGCTTGAAAATTGTCATTTTCATCTTTCTTGACTTATGTTAACGAAGTTATATTCAATTTACAAATGAATCCAAGTGAATCAAAGCATTCAAAAATTCTTTTTGCACCAAAATTTTGTCCATTCTCATTTGCATTGAAAGAGTGAGCAACCACATTATTGAAGAGCAAATCAAGTTTACATCACAATAGAGGAAACTTACATATTTAAGGTATAGGTTTGTGTTTATTGTTTTCTTTATTTTTTTCTTTATCTTAGATTAATATTGTCTAATTATTAAATTTCTTAACATTTCTAGATTTAGTTCATACATGTACCTAAGACTGTTAAGAAACTTTGCAGTTTCCTAAGGTTGTCAAGATTTTATTAAAAAAAATAGAAACTTATCAATAATAGCACATCCCCTAACAAACCTCAGTAGGAAGGATTCCTTCAAGAGGCCCACATAGGCACAAAACTCTTTCAATAATCTCAAAAGAGCTATGGTTTGTACTCTAGTTTTAACAACCCCTAATTTCTCAAAGTCTTTTATTATTGATTGTGATGCCTTTGGATCTAGACTGGGCATAGTTCTATCTCAGGATGACCACCCAATTACATTTAAAATTAGGAAGTTTAATGAACGTGAATGAAGCATGTCTATGGATATTAATGAGATGCTTGTCATCCTACATGCAGTCACTAGATGGATTTAGTTTCGATTGGGGAACAAGTTTTTAAAAATTGACCATATCAGCGTTAATCACTTATTAACTCAAGGGGCATTAATATAGGAGAAATAGAAATGGATTGATCACCTTCAACCCTATGACTTTGAGATCCTTTAAAATAAAGGGAAAGATAATGTAGTGGTAGATTCATTCCTGCTAAGAAGCCTAAACTATGAGTATTTCAATCCATGTCCATAAGCCATCAAGTTTGGATACACGATATTCTACAGGACTACTTAACGCACCCCACCTCAACTAAACTTATGCCATAAACTAAATATGGGGGAAAAGGGTGGTGTTTGCCTAGTTTGTAATGGCATCATTTTTTTCCAATGATGCATTTACTTAATGGGTGACTCTCCCTTTATTTATAAGGTGTGAGAACATGACCATGCATGTCCATCTATAGGCCATGTTGGCCTCAAAAAAATATATAGAAACATCAAAGTTAGTTTTTTGGGAAGGAAATGAAGGCAAACCTTCTAGAGTTAGTAGTTGAGTGTGACATTTGCCAACAAGATAAGAGGGAGAATGTTCCTTCACTAGGACTTCTACAATAAAATTTGGTCCTAAAAATAAAGTAGGAAAATTTTTAGTGGACTTTATCTCAAGTCTTACTAGCTCTAAGGGTAAAGATAAAAACTTTATGGTGATAAATAGATTGAAAAAGTTGAGAGGATCCACCTACAAAAAATTAATGAAAATGCATGAAATAATAGATTTATTTAATGAATATACACAAAATAACATATTTATATAATTAAAAAAAACATTGAATGGATTATATTGATCACTGGCCACTTTGAGGGGGTAACCTCTTTTGAACAAACTCAATACAATAAATTCATGGATGCCTTCATTAGCCTTAACACTTATATACTAAGTCTAATCTAAGCAACTACTACTTCCCATGAATGTGAAATAAAACAAAATACTCACAAGATGACTTACAAAGCATATGCATCCATAACAACTAATATACTAACAAAGTAAAGAGAAGGGGTAGTACGGATTCCTAATATCCCCTTCCTATTAGAAAAATCTTTGTCCTTGAAGCTTCAGATGTAGGAATTGGTGTTGAATCTGAAATAGTGGTTCCCATGTTGCATTCTCTAGTTGCATTTTATGCCACTAAATTAATACCTTTATGATGGAGCGGGAGTGAATTTGGCATGTGCACCTATCTAGGATTGCCTTGAGATCAAGAAAGATGGATCCTTCATTATCAAGTTCTGGTAAAATAGTTTACACTCTGATGTTTGTGCCATGAACTTTCTTCAGACAAGAGACATGAAATACTAGGTGAACTTGGGAAGAAGGTGGGAACTCAAACTTATAAGCAATCGACCCAATATTCTAGAGAAATTTATATGGGCCATAGAAATTAGAAGCTAGCTTCTGACACATTTTGAGTTTTAGGGAGGACTGCTTGTATGGTTGCAAGCAAAGAAAAACCATATCACTTACTTAAAAAGTGCACTCAAAATGGTGCTAATCAGTGTGTTATTTCATTCTACTTTATGCCATATGAATATTGTCTCATAGGGTGTTAAGGATCTAATACCATGTTCAAATAATCATTTCAACCACTTGAATAGGTGAACTATTGGGGTGTATGGAATGAGCACTATTGGTGCTTGACCATAGATTGCTTCATATGGAGTCATTTTAGTTGAAGTGTGGTAGGAAGTATTGTACCACCATTCGATGAGAGGGATCCATTTTTCCCATTGATGTTGTTCTTCTAAGGTGAAGCAACAAACAAAAATTTTCAAGCATTTTTTGAAAATTTCAATTAGGCCATCCGTTTATGGATGATACCTAAAACTCATCTTCTGTTGGGTACCATTGCATCGAAATAGTTTTGTATAAAAATGGCTAGTGAAGGTTGCATCATGATCTAATACAATGGAAGAAGGGATGCCATGAAGATGGAAAATCTGGTCCAAGAAAAATTTTGCAATGATGGAGGTGGTGTAGGGATGGTTGAGGGCACAAAAATGACTATATATGGAGAGGTGATCAATCACAACCAAGATCACTATTTTCCCTCTAGATTTAGGGAGCCCCTTAATGAAATCCATATAAATATCTATCCAAATCTTGGTAAGGATGGGCAAGGGTTCGAGCAACCCAGGAATGAGTGTTGTTTTACCATTTTTGCATTAGCAGGTATCATATTTAGCCACCATCTATTAAACTACCTTTTTCATTCCCTTCTAAAAGAAGTTACGTCATGCCTGCTCATAAGTTTTAAGAAACCCTATGTGCCCTATAGATGGAGAAGCATGAAGTTCATAGAATACATCTTATTGAAGATATATGCTCAAGGGAAACACCAGATGACCCTTTTATCATAGAGAAGCACCATCCCAAGAATAATGTGGTATGGTAGAGGGTTAGTGGCCAACAGTTGAATGATTTGAGATAATGAGGATTTATTGACATACCCCTGCTATACAACATCCAAACAATTTAAAATAGGCATGGAAATAGTTGAAAGGGAAGCTTGGTCCAAAAATGTGTGAGATAGAGCATCAACCATAATATTATCCTTACCCTTCTTGTAAGTGATCTCATAGTCATAACCCATGAGTTTGTTGACCCATTTTTGTTGTGAGGGGGTGGAGACCCATTGTTCTAGGAAATATTTTAGACTTTAGTGATCAGTTTTGATGCAGAAATGATTCCTCAGTAGGTATGGTCACTACTTTTATACTACATGTAAAATGCCATCATTTCCTTCTCATAAGTAATGAGTAATAAATTATTTCCAAAAAGGGATTTTCTAGTGAATGCAATAGGGTGTCCATCTTGGAGGAGAACACCACCAAATCCATTACCATAAACATCGCTCTCGATAGTGAAGGTCTTGCTAAAATCTGGCATAGCAGAACAGGTGTGGTACACATAACTTGTTTCAATTCTTCAAATGCACACTTAGTAGCTTGTGTCCATGTAAAAGCATCCTTTTTCAATATAGTTTTTAGTAGAGATTCAATCTTCCTATAATCCTTGAAAAACTTACGATAGTATCCAGTCAGCCCCAAAACACCATGGAGGCTCCTATGTGTCTGAGGATGAGGCTAATTTGTCATGGCAGTTATTTTTTTAGGATCCACCTGAACCCCTTAGGTTGAAACAATATGCTCGAGATACTCCACTTCATCCTAGCTAAAAGCGCATTTAGACCATTTTGAATAGAGATGATGATCAGAGATAAATTGCAGTGTGAGCTCCAGATGTTGGAGATGCTCAAACCATGTTTTACTATAGATGAGGATATCATCGAAGAAGACTATAATGAATTTACATAGGTAGAGCCAAAATATTTTATTCATCAATGCTTAGAATGTTGAAGGAGCATTAGTGAGGCCAAAGGGAATGACCAAAAACTCATAGTGGTCATCATGCATGGTAAACTTTGTCTTAGGGATACCATCCTTATGAAGTTAGATCTGGTGATATCTAGAGCGAAAATCCAACTTGGAGAAAAATGAGTGCCATGAAGCTCATCAACAACAGGGGTTAGGAACTTATCATTGATTGTGATGTGATTAAGTGCTTGAAATTCAATATAGAGGTGTCATGACCCATCTTTTTTTGAGACAAGGAAAACTAGGGAAGAATATGGATTGGTACTGAGGCAAATAATGCCTTGCTTCAGTAAGTCTCGAATGAGCATCTCGATCTTGGTCTTTTGTTAAAATGGATAGAGATAGGCCCTGATGTTGGGAGGAATGCTTCCAAGAAGGATTTGAATATGGTGGTCCTCTAGCCGTGAATGTGGTAATCCCACTTATTCGACATAGACACATGCATACATATGCAAAACAGTTTGTAGATCAGGAGTAGTGGAGACCGTTGAGGGTTGCATTTGAATGGAATGGATATGGGTAATGATGTCATGTGAATTATTCTTAATAATATTTTCATGTAATGTGAACTTATGATGCTAATAAACCCCAAGTGTAAGCCTTTCAATGTGTGTTTTTTCCCATTATCTAAAAATTGCATCCAAAATTTAGCAAAATACCATAAGATGGGTCCAAATATGTGTAACCGTTGGGCTCCCAAAACAACATCACATCCACCTAAGGGTAAGGTGAACATGTCAGATTGTAAGTTATAATCTCCAATAGAGATACACACATTGCAACACTTCCCTTTACAAGGTAATGTGCTCCCATTAGCAATCATGACTTCAAATTTGGATCAAGGATGGATAAAATAATCATCCTATTTGAGGATCTAAGGGTCAATGAAGCTATGAGTGCTACCAGAATCAATGAGTATTGTGAGAGGGATCTTCTTGAAATAACCCTTGATCTACATGGTTTTTGGGGTGGTGACTCTTGCTAAGGCATGGAGAGAGATCTCTGGTTGGTCTTCCTAAGAAGTAAGTTTCACAATTAATTGAGCTTCTTCTGGATCATCTATTGTATCCTGAATATCTTCCCAAACTTTAATTTTGGGTAGAGAGTCCACATCTAGTAGGTGGAGCTTTTGCTCGACACATTGATGTCTCTGAGTGAATTTGTCATCATAATTATAACATAGTATTTTTTCTGTACATGCTCACATCTCTATTTCAGTCAAATCCTTAATAGGAGTGGTTCTTGGGGCTAACATTGTTTGAGATCATTGTGGAGTTGTATTTTTGAATGATCAAAATTGGATTTGAATCATTGTTGAGTTGTGATCTTGTCTTCTACCAATTTAGCCAACCCTAGGACTTTGATTATCATGTTAGGCTAGAACATTTTGACCTCAAATCGAATTACATCCTTCAATCCACTAACAAAACAACTCTTGAATAATTCATCAGACAATCCCTCTGTGTGATTGTCTAGTTTTTTAAATTCTATTTGATATTTTCTCATAATTCTTATTTGGCGAAGTTTAGTGAGTGCTCCAATGAAGTTATCAAAAGCACTAGGGGCAAACCATTGTAAAATGAGGGTGAAAAAATCGGTCCATATTGGCTCATCATGAGCCTTGATATACCAATGATACCATTGAAGGGTTTCATGTTCCAAGTGAAAAGATATAAGTAGGACTTTGTTGGCATCAAAGTATTATGTAGACTAAAATATTGTTCTGCCCAATAGATCCATCTAGTCAGATCTGTGTTAGGAATAGATTTTACATTTGTGGTAAATAGTAAAAAGTGGATATTTATGAGAGAGGTAAATAGTAATTAGTTGTTATAACCGTATGGTTAATATGATAATATTACATTAGTTAGAATATTGTATTGTTGAGATATATTATTATTTGTTATAACAATATATCATAATAGGTTTGCTTAGTTATAGGATTCATGTGAGAGAATATCAAAAAGATTTTGGGTGAGAAATCATTGGAGAAAATATAAGGATATGATTCCTATAAATATGTAACATGTCCTGGATGTATATTTTATCACAGAGTGTAATGAGAATCAGATAATAGAATATATTTGTGTTGAATTAAATTTTCTATGTTTTTGGCTTCTCTGTGCATGACTTAAATCTACATATAAGCTGCTCAAATTAATATCATTGGTATCCGATCAAAATGAGATCTTGAGTGGTTGTAGGGGAATAACCAGTGTAATTCATGGCTTATCATGTAGATGCGTTTTTTCTTATTAAATAAGATGTCTATATCTATGTCGTACGGTTCAGATCTGAAGTTTGAAAAAAAAAAAAAATATATATATATATATATATATATATATATATATATATATATATATATAAAAACAATAGTGACTGAGGATCAGCTTTTCATGCAAAATCTGAGCTTCATCCTACACAATTGTCTGATTATTCATTGTCCTAAAACACCAACAGCGCTAGATTAATCACAATGACAATTATATACAACCACCATTCTAAGCATTTGTCCCTCACCCTGCATACTACAGATCTGTCTATTATAGCGCAGCATTTTGATCTCCAGTGCAACATTCCATGATCCGTTTTTGGTTTAGTAGATCGTGACTGTATGAGGTGACTAAACGACAGCCCAACAATGACTTCAATAAAGTTGACTGCAGTGGCAAGTTTGAAATAGAATTTGACTTAATAGAATATAAGTTGATGCTACATTCCACCATCCAAATCACCTCTATCATTGTGACACCGTTGACCCATATGCATGCACGTACACTTGGAACACGTCATGATCTACAGTTGTATGTAATTTCACATTATTGTAGTTATCTTTTAGTACGGTTTTATGTTTAAATATTTGTGTACTAGTGAAGTCTAGGTTGTTTTATATACTTTGGGTCTTTAAAATAGTTAGTGTCTCAATTTATTTCTATTAGTGGTATGTGAGATAGAATCAAAGTTTCTTTTTATGTTAAGGAGAATAGTCTATCTCTAATGAGTTTATTATAAGGTTAAGTCTTGTGAATACATGTCAATGTTTTTGTCTTTTATATTGAGAGTCAAAATAAAAAATTCTTTAGTTTTATTTGAGTCATTTGTTGTTTTAACAGCTGACAGAGTTAGTAGATTATTGAAATTCGTACATGTATTTTTCAATAGTTTTAGTTTGGTTTTTTTAAGTCTTAAAAATGGTCAAAAAATAATAATGTTATTTTTAAGTCATAGCATGTAGGATAGTTATTATTATCAATTGCATCATATTTCATGTGAGTCAATTATCTTTTGTAGATAATAAGAGTCAAGTCATTTAGTGTATTTTTAAGTTGTTTTGTCAAAAAATTATAAAATTAAAAATTGTAAAAATAAAAATAATATGTTTTATGGATGTATTTTTGTTTGTATGTAACATCTTAAAAATGAGGGGGTTCCAATTTCTATGGAAGCAATTAATATAGAGTCAATGGAAACCATCAAAGCTCTTTTTGACTTCATCCACTGAGTGAAGTAGTGAGACACTAGAGGATGGAGGGTATATGAAATAAGGAGGTCTTTCAACGACCTCTCATCAGTCATCAACGATGAAGCAACATACATCTTTGGTGACATAATGTGGTGTGTTATTTTTAGTGTTGTGTGTTTTTCATTTCTACTATGCAAATAAAAATATAATAATAATGCATGTTCATAATATTTGTATGAAAATTCCAAACATTATTCCTTGATGTAAAGACATTATAAAAAGATAGAAAGCACCAATGTAAGTTAGTTCATGGATCTTGAAAAGGTTTGTGGTAGAGATTCAAAAAACTACTAAGAGGTGAACAGTGTTTTGACAACAGTTAGAAGAGCAACTACTACAAAGATCCCATGACTACCTTACTTCTTTATAAAGATGACCCTCAGTGACACATCCATTACGGTCATGTAATATAAATGAGAGATGCATTTTTTTGCATAATTATGGTCATGTGTAGCAAGATTACGTCAGTAGTATGTAGACCTATGAGTATGCAATAACATACAGTTCTATCAATGCCAATTCTTTGAGGTAGATGGTGTTCCTATTCATTTCAAAGTTCATGATCAACACGTAAAACCATGGAAGGAGTGAGTTTCTGTTTATCAAGGTCATAAGCCAAATAAGGTATGCTACAAGAGGTGAGCATACTATAGATAAGAGTGTATATGTTTTTGCACCATGTAAAAACTATGGCAGAATATTAGGAATAGCTTTTACATTTGTGATATATAGTAACATGTGGATATTTATGAGAGAAGTAAATAGTAATTAGTTTTTATAACCGTATGGTTAATACGATAATATTACATTAGTAAGAATATTGTATTGTTGAGATATATTGTTATCTGTTATAACAATATATTGTAATAGGTTTGCTTATTTATAGGATTCATGTGAGAAAATATTGAAAAGATTTCATGTGAAAAATTAGTGGAAAAAATATAAGAATATGATTCCTATAAATATGTAACATGTCTCAGATGTATATTTTATCAGAGAGTGTAATGAGAATCATATAATAAATATATTTTTGTTGAATTAAATTCTCTATGTATTCGGCTTCTCTATGCATGACTTAAATATGCATATAAGCTCCTTAAATTAATATCAATCTATACCATTGAATTGAGAAAAATCAAGCTATGACCCACAAAATTATTGGAAGAAGAAAACTCAGTGTCTAAAGAGGACTCTTGATATTGTCTGTTGTTTAAGGCGATATGTTGAAGATTGAGGTCGAGAATTTTTTCATAAAGATATTTGATTTGGGTCTTGAGGGCGGTAATTTCATCCTCCATATTTTTTGCTCCTATTCGAATTACTATCATGCCTAGAGTAAGATATTTTTTTTACAATGGGTAGGAAAACTAGAGATTTTTTTCATCCTCTTAATGGGCCAGCTACTTTGGAGTTCCTGTGGTACTCCTCACAATGAGTTTTAGAGATTACGTCCAAGCACTTCTCATAGTTATGCAGATAGGTATTTACCTTGATCCAAAACAAATTATTATGATGCAAAAAAATACTTAAATGAATTATGCAGTGGAATAGAAAAACACTTTTGAGAGAAAAAATTTGGCCATAGAATGCATCCTGATACTAGATAAAATGATCCTCCTGCAATAAATTAATGAAAATGCATGAAATAATAGATTTATATTATTAGTAGAAACATCGAAGGCATTATATTGATCACTGGCCACTTCAAGGGGATAACCTCCTTTGAGCAAGCTCAATATAATAAATTTGTGGATGCCTTCATTGACCTCAACACTTACTTATACACTAAGTTTAATCTAAGAAACAACTGCTTCCAATGAATGTGAGATAAAATAAAATGCTTACGAGATGACTCACAAAGTATATGCATCCATATCAACTAATATATACTAAGTTTAATCTAAGGGGTAGCATGGGTTCCTAACAAAAGTATGTTCATTTCATTCGCACAAAAAAGGTAGGGAGCAATGGTCCTAAGGTTGGAAACTTGTATTTCTAACATTTTTTAAAGCTACATGGGATCCCTAAACAAATCATCGATAATCAAAATTAGATTTTTTAAATTCATTTATAACAGGTGTTGTTTCAAAAAGTAGATGTTACATTTAACATGATCATTGCATACCAAAACCCAACATATATAAAAATAGAGGTGGTGAATAAGTGCTTGGAATGGTATCTATGTATCTGTGGGATCAATGTAGTAAGTGGGTATATAGTGGCTACATTTGGCTAAGTATTGGTACAACACTACATACCACATAACTATGAAAATGTCATCATAAGGATTTTTACAAGTATGAGGCACCATCACCATTGGATTGGGTAATTCAAAGAAGAAAGGTCCCAATAGTAGAGGAAATTGTGGAAAAGATGGAAAAAATTATACAACTATTGAGAGCACATGGAAATGAGCACCTATAGGAAGAAGCTAAAATTGGACCAACAGAGGATGGAGACAAGTTTTGAGATTAGGGACATGGTATTTGTACAGCTAAAATTGTATAAACAAAAGGCATTGAAGCATGTAGGGAAGTATAAGGTACAACCAAAGTATTATGGGCCATATTGGGTGCATGTGTAGGTGGTGGAAGTAGGATATGTGATGGATATATCGAACATGGGTAGGTTGAATGATGTGTTTCATGTGTCATATTTGAAGAATAAGATATGGATGCATCTAATCTCAGATAAAACCATCGATGACTAATGAAGAAGGTAATTTTATGCTAGAACCAGAGTGCATTGTTGGGGAGGAATACAAGAAGCTTTGGGATAGGGTAGTGCACATGTTGAATGTGAAATGGAAAGTGCTACCCATGGAGAATGCAAATTTAGAAAGTGAGGAATTCGTAACCAAACATATAGGCCTAAAACACCACTTGAAAAAATAACCTAAATTTTTGGAGTTGACGTGCAAGGTATGTGCAATCTTGGAAAAAACTCCCAATGCAGTAAAAAATGGTGAATATGGAGCCAAGCATGAATGAGAGGAGTTATTGGAAAACATTCCCAAAATGCAAGGGAAGCCTTAAGAGTTCATAAAAATCCCTCGTTCTCATTTATGTAATGTGTCAAGTTATGGTCTATGATAGGATGATCAAATCTTTCATGTAATAGGTAAAGGTCTTGAGTTTCGTTCTTATAATGTAAAATTTAACACTTTTATAGTTTGTCTAACTTTGACACCAAAGCTCTAGGTGGTGGGGAGGGGGGTCGACGGAGGCCTTGTTGTTTACCTAAACACAATATATATTTATGTGTATGTGTGTGTGCATGTGCACTTAATTGAAATTATTTAAATAATGTTATATTTTGGATGGCCAGAATTAATGGAAGATTAAGCCATGAATTAGCTAAAGATTAATTAAGATTTCTAACAATTGAATACAAAATGAAGAAAATCTTAAAGAATGTATATTTTTATATAATATCAACTTAATGCAAGAGATAACCACTATTACATGTTTCCTATCTATAACCAATGGCCATGCGTTGTGGAGGAGGTTGGCAAACTATGCACGAAGATTTCTAAATGTTTTAGATAGGAACTTAATTATTTACCCAGTTGCCACCAAGCCCCAATTACTTCTTTGCAGACAGACCAATCAACAGGGTTCGGATTGAAGTGAATGAATTCATCTTTGAATGTTTGGAGTGCCAATCGACAGGGTTTTTTTTTCTTTTTTTCCTGTTTTTCCAGCTTTGCCTTTGTAGGCAGTGATGTGGCCGCCTACCTATTCACCCTACAAAACTGTCGAACATGTGTGCATTAGTGGGTGTGGATATCAATAAACCCAAGGTCAGTGGACGTGGGGGAAGATGGGCAGACTTGTCATTGCAGTCGACCAAGCGTTGGAGGACGACAATGAAAACCCTGGTGATGATGATAATTGCAACGGAAATGGTAGACTGGGTGATGGAGGCGAAACAGGTGTTCAGGCAAACAGAAATCGTGATGTTGATGGAAATGCTTCTTATGATTGAGATTTGATGCAAGGGTTTTAGACCATGTAATACTTGTAAAGAAAATTTGAATCTACCTAGTCTCTTTCTTTTGTTAATCTGTTTTTTATTTTGAAATCGTGTAAATACTTGTGCATAGTTGATTGCCCTTACTCTTTGGCTCAAGGAAAGAATCAATAATTCGTGGAGTTTTAGGCTTTAATTTTTATTCTTTTTGTTTTAAAAATTTTAATAGATAATTTTGTATGCACATTAATTGAATAAGTACTAATGAACAGACAAAATTAACAAATCTAAAACACCAAATAAATAATTAAGCTTCAAGGTTAGTGTGAATATTTCCCTCTTCAAATTTGGTTTTGGGTAACTTTAATATGGGCGATGGAAGTTGAATTAGGTAGCTATAATTTGTTTGGGTGTACTAAAAAAAGGGTATGAAAAAAATTATTTGGATGTACGATTTAACTTGATCAGTGCTACAAATTTGGTGTCCTCTATTATCATCAAACTCCCAATCAAAAAATGTAGTTGCTTTTACATACGACTTTGGCCTTGAAAACC
The DNA here is from genome assembly GCA_037957365.1 of Torreya grandis. Taxonomy (NCBI): domain Eukaryota; kingdom Viridiplantae; phylum Streptophyta; class Pinopsida; order Cupressales; family Taxaceae; genus Torreya; species Torreya grandis. Next base: position 1,386,123 of record JARHVA010001863.1, on the reverse strand, counting down.
CCTGTTTGGTTCTTTTCTTAAAAACCCATATCCATAAGTATCAAGGCATCAGTTGTATCCTAAAATGTTTAATGTTAATCCCTGAATGGATCTCTCAGTGTTAGACCAGATGAAATTGCATTCTAAAATTAAATTATTTAGCACACATTTGATCTCTAATAACATTTTTTTTTATCATTTGATATTGATTCAGATTTCTATATCTTGACTTTCCCTTGCAATGAGTTTCTATCATTGCAGCCTAGGACAAACGAGTAGATTAAAAACTTTGCATGCACCAGATATAAAGCTGAGTTTCTAATTTTTGGCAAGGTATTTATGGCAACAAGTTTAATTCTATTTAAATAAATGCATCTTATACTATTTCAGAGAATAAAATGTTTACATCCACTGAGAAATATGATTACAAGGAAAAATCTCTCCCTACCAAAAAAAAAAAAAAAACACCTTGATCTGCGCCCTATTCGGTAAAGAATTCACATCCTTCTGAAACCACTTAAAGTAGAACTGAAATTACTTTGCCTTGGAGTTGTTTAGTTCAAAATTTTACTTCAAATTATTTTATGTACAGGATGCAAGTCAACACATTTGCATACAGAAAAGACTCCACTTGCTTCAGTTTACATTAGATATAAGCATTATATGCTTTATTTGGTCTCCCACATTAAACTTGTGTTTTGTTTTCTAATGTTGATTAATAAGTTGTAAATATTAAAATTTAAATTCATTTATAGGATAGGGTAACTAATTCAAGTGGGGAAAAACAATGGTATATATCAGTGTCATTTGTTTGATAAACAAAATCATATAATATGAATGAATATCTAGTTTCGAATTGACAGACAATCAAATAATTATTATATAACAAATAATTAAATGTCATAACCAAATAATTATTATATTGTAAATAATTAAATGCCAAAATAGAGATAATAGAAATCACTGGTATGCTACTCTTAGAAATTAGCAACCCAATGGTAAGCATTTAGTGTGTTGGCAGCTTATTTATGTGGTGCCAAAAAAAAATTAAATGGTTTGAAATTTCATTTGGATTTTATTACGGGTAGTGGTACCAAAATCTTAAGTATAAGGAAGATTCTATTGGACATAAATTATTTGTCAAAAAATTGTATACAAATCAATTTATCTATATTTTAGAGTATACCAAATTGATAAGTATTAAAGTCAATCCACGACACTTATTTTTAAACTCAAATATTTCATTTACTTTGATTTCCATGTCTTATTAAACAATGCAAATTTGTTTAATAAATCGATACCACCATTTCTACACAAACTTTTTTTTTTGCATCCCACGATCGTTTGTTTTAGATTCACATCTACTTATTAGATTTGTATTTCCTTCTCTTCTTTTTGTTTTATTGAAGGGATCCTTTTGGCCTTACTACTTACCATCCGTTAAAATATGATGTACTTTCCATATAATTTATAGGTATTAATATTTTTTTTTAAAACTTTTTAAAGTGTTTTGTGACAATTTTCAATGAAAATTGTAGATTATTTTGTTTCTTTAGTATTTCGTATTAGATAATTGTGTGGGTTTGTTAACTCCTACCTATTTAACTATCTATTTAGAACTATTCATGGTTAGTGTAATTCCCTCGCTCATTTTTTCATTTTAACTTTTAGATTACCACCTTTCTCTTAAAGTTAAAATTGACCATAATTAAATTTCTGTTACACCTTACATTATATTAATTGGAACAAGAAAGTTACATCAATATTACACTTCCAAAAAAAATTATATTGATCTTACAGTTCTTTATAAATTCATAATTAATTATTGAAATGTTTTAAGTGTAAAAGTATTAATTTTGAATTGTTCATAATTAGTGAAAAAATAAATTTGCCATAAAATGTTGTTGAACCGTCTCTGGGCTGTCATTGCAAACAAAGGCATCACCCAAAATATTTTAAAATGAGAAGAGCTTCTATACAAAAATATCAAGTTCCTTAGTAGTGTTTGGTGATCCACCAAGAAGATCAAAAGATAACAAGAAGGCTACGTTGAAGAGAAGGGTAGGTTGTTCGTACTTCTTATTTATTAAAGAAAACTTTCATATTATAATTATATAATTATAATTTCATTATTTAGAAGGTGAAATTTGTTTGTGAAATGTAGGTTTTTATAAGAATAAAAGTATCCTCAAAGAATATATATTTTTATTTAATTGTGCCCTTAGAAAATTGATGTGCATAATATATACATTACAGAGAAAGATTATATAAAATTAGATTTTATAAAATTTGTGTTGGAATCTTAAATATTTGAAAATTGATGTACGTAATATATATCATTGAGAAAGATTATATAAAATTTATGTTAGAATCTTAAATATTATGTTTCTTGTTTATATAAAAAAAATATATTGAAACCATATTATGCTTCCTCCATATCTACAACCAAATTTGTTCCATTTATAAAAACCACACTTTAAACGTAAAAAATAATTAATTAAAAACCATCAAAATTCAAAATCAGTATTTATACTTGCACTTTCATGGGAGCACATTAAAGGAGTAGTAGCATGAATTTTTAGATATCCAATTCTTATCACCATTGTGTTGAAATTGTCAATCTTACTTGATATTTTACAGCAACGTATAATTTGGGTCAAAATCACTAAAATGTACTAAATTGTTTGAATTTGTTGTGTACAATTGTTGATTTAGACTAATGTATCCTTGAATGGGGCAATGCATTTATGTGATTATTAACTTTTTTTCAAAATCATTTCAAATCAAAATAATGAAAATGCAATTTGATGCTCTGAACTACTGAATTCTTCTAATTCAGAAGCACATGTCACATGCATGTGTTATTTCACCTCCACAATGCTCTAAATGGGTTATTGCTCTATATGCAACTAACACCTTCTTCTAACTATACTCTGGTCAAAGTATAACTCAGTAAATTGATATTTTGACTAGTTTGATTAAATGGACAATCAATTTCTAAAAAATTGCAGAGAACTTATTAAACTCACTTAAGCAAATTAAACCAAATCAAGGGCTTAAGTGAAAAATCCATAGAAGATATTAAAGATCTATTAATTGGAAATACATTTATAATATCTGCATCATCTGATGACATTATCAATGGGGTGGCATCCATAAGCCATAAATAGAACAAATATTTGGTTTAAGCCCTCTCATGCCTCTTTAATGCCCCATTCTTCCAAATATTAATGGAGATGTTTATGGATTGAGCCTCCAAAATTGAATTGATCCATGGCCACACATCTTGATATCAAGATGGACGGTCATGGTTGATTCTGATCATTTTTAAAAATCTATAAATACAAGGGTCCTCACTCATCCTTTCAAGCTATTTTTGTGTAATGTTATTATGATGAATTTGTAATAGGATAACTTCAATTATTAGCACACATTTGATAAATATCATGAGCCTAGTTCATTAGTGTATTGAGAGATGATGGAAGAGTAGTCACTCATCATTGACAAAGACTTGACATTAAATCAAGGGAAAATAATGTTTTTGAGCTGCATTTGTAAGAGGGATGCTCTTGGGAAGGTTTGATAGTTGTATTCCTTCTTTTAATGACTCTTAGATTTCATTTGCAAAGCCCCATGAGGGAGTTGGCTTAGTGAGTTATGTTTTTAATGCTTATTTGGGTTTTACTTGACTAATGCATGATGTCACTCACTTTGGATTCCTACTCTACATATTGGCATGCCCGGTGGGACCACGCATCCCATACAAATAAGGAGACTAATATGCAACTCTTATATCTTCTAATGAATGCTTAAAAGTCTTTAAAAATTAAGTTGTCTTCATTTTTCACATATTTTTATTATTTTTAATGACTCATAGGTTACATGGATTGATGCCATTTTATTTCAAAACTAACAGGGATCGACATTGATTTTCTAGATTGACGTTAATTACTAGAACTGGCCATGATTCCTATCCAAAAAATAGGGCATGGCAGAAATGTGTTTGATGAATTATTCTTGAGATTTCTAGTTTTCATTTTATTTCTAAACAACTTGAATATCATTTTATTGACTATTTACCTCCATGACTTATTCTTATTTGTTGGTTTTATGTTCATCTTGATAACCAATCTTTCTGTGAAAATAACCCGTTCATCTTTCTATGTTTTTGTAGGAAACATTGATGATTCTCTAGATCGACGTTGATCTCTATAGAATGACATCAATCCCTGTGTGGATCAACTTCGATCTCTATGATAAAAAAAAAATAGAGAACCGAGAGAAAAATTTAAAATCTTGTTTTTTCATTTATATTTGGGCTTCAAGGTAGACATAAACCCTTTAAAATTGTAGGTCACAAGCTGGAAAAAGGCATGAATTTGAAAATGATTAAGTCTTGAATACTTTATTTGGTTCTTAAAATGAACTTAGATTATTTATACTTAGTTGTTTGTGAAAGTTTCTTTTACAAATTTTTTCAACTCAAGTCAAGGGGCCAAAATTTCATAAACACTCACACTTAGATTACAAACTCTTAAGAGTGTTTTATTTATGCTAGATATTTCAAAATTATTTATTTTTCACAATATGATTGATTTGTGTATGCTTTCCCACATTCCCTTTAGGGACTCAAGTGACCAAAAGTGCTCTTTCTTTGTCTTGTTGCTTTTAGTCCAAAAAGTATGAAAAAAACATCATCAAAGCCCTCCCCAAATCCATATGAATTAGATGATCCAAATGTGACCTTAAAGTCTTTTCACTTTGTCTTTTATTTTATGTAGCTTGTCTTGTGAGCGAGAGTTCATAGCCTCCTCATGGGTTCTCTGGGGAAGCATTGACCTAAGAATACATATCTCAACATGGTTTCAACCCCACCCATGGTGGGGTATACAAATTGAGAGTGACAGATGCAAACTTCATTAATGGTACTCAAACTCGAACCATAGGGGAAATTCAAACATTACACTACACTGAGAAAGTGACAGATGCAGTGATTGTAAAAAGGACAAGATATTTTTACAATAAGTTGATTAACATAGATCTAATCGATGTGAGACATTTCTAGTGTTAGCCACATTTGGGACCATCTAGACATATAAAATTTTATTTTTATAACAATCCCATTTGTCGTGAAAATATTATTGATGCAATATGAGTAGCACAAAGTTCTATGTCACCATACAATCTCTTGAGAGAAGGGGGTGTAAAAACCCTACTTATTCATACATTTTTATTTTTTAATTAACACTTAAAATATTTTTAAGATCACATATATAGATGGAATTTAATGATATGATGCAACCTTGTTAGTTTTAGGACTTTGGATGTTAAACTTAGTTGTATTTTATCATTTTATCGTTTACTTGCTTGGTTTTATCGAGTCTAAAACTTGTTTGAAAACTAAAGCACATCACAATCAAACACCTTTGTTATCCACCATTTTATTTGAACAAGGAGGCGTTATGCTGACCAAATCAAAATCATTTCTTGCCTTATTCAAATAATCATTTGAAATATTATGTTTATGTTTTCTAGGCAATGTTGTTATGTTGGCCATTTGAGTCTAGACCATTTTTAAAAAAATCTCAAAGTCCTAAATTTTTAATTCAAATTCAAAATATCACCTTTCTAAGTTCTAGGCTAAGATGTTATCGGTTCATCATTTGCACTTGGTTTGAGTAACTTGGGTATGATTTCCCATTTAGATTGAAGGTTTTTATATAGACTCATTATCATCCTCATTGTGGACTTATGTTATCTTGTGTTTGCTCACGCTCTAAGTCCAAGAACCATTATAATTCTTATTATCATGTGGTGGTGTTGTGTTTCCCATTTGGTTTAAGCTTTATACTTAGGAGTTCTTGTGTGTTTTCACATTTTGAGATTTTTGGTTAGTATTGTTATCTTCCTAATCAAAAAGACATTCTAATTTTTTAGTCGTAACTCATAAAAGTTGTAACTAGATTTTATGATATTGACGTATCTTTCACCTAAGTAGGTTGTGCTATCTTGCACTTTGGGGTTCCAAAGTTATCATACCCTCTTCCAATTTGACTATTTCAACCCACTAAAGTTAATTAAATTCGTAATCATTTCTTCTAATTATGTTGTACTATGCCACTTCTTCTATTATAGTCTATTTTTGCCTTGTCATTTGTTTGAAAAAATCAAAACACACCTTTATAACATTTTCAAAACATAATTTATAATCTTGGAAAACATATAGAACAATCTTCTAGACATGACACAAAGGTATACTCGTAGTGGGATCTCTTATGGCCCTATATATGAGGAAGAGCATTTTTATGATGGACAAGACGATTTTGTGGTGTTTGAAGGCATTCCAATGACTATAGGATCTGAAGAACATTATTTTAAACATTAACCCTTAGAGGACAAAGATGAAGCTCTCCTAAGATTAATAAAATCAGGAGCTAGATTGCCATCAGACTTTTCTATGGAATAATTACACACATTAGTTAGGGTATAAGAACAACAATGAGAACAATCCCTCACTCATATTGAAAAATAAAACATTGATTCTTCTAGCAAAGGCAAGGAAGCACACATAGAGTCAGCACCCAATGATCAAGATCTTGCCACCAAGATCAAGAAAATAAGTCAATGGTATGCAGACCAGCTTATCATAGACTTAACTAACTCTTTAGCTACCACTTCAATACACAACAATGCTTATAAATAACAAGATAAATTGGTATAAAAAATGTAGCATACTCTAGTTGAGACATCACCTATAATGGATCATGGTGTCTCAATTGAACAAAACAAGTCTCAAGAAGTTTCGCAACATGATTTGCTAGACACAGAGTCTACATTTTTCAATCATCAAGAGCCTTTTGTTCCTTTGTAGGGCCAAAGAATGAAACATACAGTACGTATTGAGGAAATTATTCAAAACACTTTAAAAAATCTCTTTTCAACCAATGCATACTTTGTTTAATCGACCATAGACTCTCCAAAATCAATAAAACACTTATAATTCATGGCAACAAATTTTAGGGAATGTTTATCAACCCAAAAATTAGTGGCTTATCTAATCGACTCAAAGAGTAAACCAAAAAAAAATTGTAGATTGTAGGGTATATATCCCTAACAAATAAATACAACAAAATCACATACCACCCCAATAGAATTATATTCCACCTACTAATACATTGAACATGCAAGCGTGGAATTCGATGAAGGAAATTCTGTCATGATTGGAGATAGGAAATTGAGTCAAGAAATACAAGTTTGACGAGATATGTCCATATGCATTTGAGTTGAGTATTCTCTAAGTCCCCTTTTTAACTCATTTTGAGGCACTCAAATTTAACAAATACAATAAAAGAGGTCACACTCTTGAGCATATTCAGGCATTTTTTGTATTGTGCCAAGAGGTAACTTATAGTAGTGTTTATTTGCTTTGCTTGTTTTCATGAAGTTTAGTGGGACAAGCTTTAGACTGGATCCTTAAGTTATATAAGGGATCGGTGGTGGACTGGAATAACTTATCTAAAAAAAATTCAACCACTTCTCTTATAATATTAAACATGAGTTGACTGTGGACGACTTATGCAAAGCCAAACAACAAGATGGAAAAAGCTTTGTAGCATATCTACAGTGATGGAGAGCATTAGCTAGATGATTTTAACATAGTTTGATAGACAAACAACCAGTTGATATCTTTGCACAGAATCTACACCTTGAGGTGGTGCATAATCTACAACTCACTTGCACAAATACATTCAAATAAATTATAGACAAGGGTGTGTAGATTGAGAAGTCATTTATCACTAAAGGCCTTGTCAAGATTTATTCACAGGGTCAAATGTCAAATCAAACCCAATCACCTGTCCAAACTATTGCAAGAAATAAACCTAAGGGATTTAATAAGAACAAGAACATGCTAGGAAATAGAGTGATTGAATCTAGGCATGTATAAATGGTGCAAGATCCACCATCTTCAAATGTGAAATTAGCTCCACCTAATCCACCAGATGTTTTGCAAAGGGTTCCTCCATGAAGGAGATTTAATAAATATAGGGTATTTAACAAACTAGGAGACCCTATTGAGGCTGTGTTCTAAAATCTCATAACAACTAATCTAATTATATGGCCTATGCCAAGCCCATTTCCTAAAGATCAACCCAAACCTAATTGGTATTAGGAAAATGAGTTTTTTAGCTTCCATCATGTTGTTTCTTATGGTTCTTATCGATGTGTTCAATTGCAACATCTCATTGAATATTTGATTGCAAGTAGTGAAGTTGAAATCAAACATGCTCCATAAAACACTAATCAGGATATGGGCAAGGATAGAATTAGTGGCAATAATCCCAAGGCCAAAATCATAATCATGATCATAATTAGGATCATAATACCCATGCTAATAACTTAGCTTATAACAACATGCCTTATAATTACAATAACACAGAGTATATTTATGCAAGCCATGTTACCACCATCATTGTCAAAGCTCGTGAACTAGCCCATGCTTCTTGAAGTACTAGACCCCTCAATATAGGGTCAACACCCTCCCTTTAAGTAACATCACATTGAGTACAAGTAATTCAATTGTGCCTCGGTTTTCATGATTTACCATTTATAGACCCCTTCTTCTAATTATAATGGTTCTTTGTCAACTCAAAATTGTGCCAATACAACTAGACATCCACAGGTCACCATCCAAGGCCCTTTGCCTTCATCTTCTAATTATAATGGCTCATTTCCACCTCTAGATTATGCAATCATAAGTAGACGCTCACCAATTACCCTTCAGGGCCCTTTTCCCTCTTTTAACACTGGACCCAATGAGAACATTGTGCCTTCGAATCCAAAGTTAAACATTGTGCTAGCCAAAGCTAAACCTTATCATGCAACTATTGTAAATCCTTATAATATCTCATACCAATTTAGTAAAATCCCTGCACAAATTTATATCATAGATCTTTTACATACATTTGAAAGTCCATATAACTATTTTGAATGACCTTCCTCACTATTCTACTATTCCTCAAGACATTAACCCTAAATAATTCCAAACATTTGTAGGGCATTTGTCTTCATTTTGACAGGTTACATTTTCTTAAAAGGACAGGTTCATTCTTGGTACTAGCCATAACAACCCATTGTATATTGAGGCCATAATTGAAAACCATAAAATGAAGTGGGTTCTTATAGACAATAGTTCAGGGCTAAACATAGTGTCCCTCAAGCTGGTATAATGATTGGGTTACACTATGAAGGACATCCATCCATAGACAATTACAATCAAGGCATACAATAATGCTAAAAGGGAGTCTTTCGATACTATTTGTTTGGAAATCATTATTGGGTATGTGTTCCATCATACCTTGTTATATATTATGGATATTGAGTTGCCTTATAATATACTCCATGAAGTACAATCCATCCTATCTACTTTACATTAGTGCCTCAAATTCTATCATGATGGGATTGAAGTCACCATTCCTGCCGATTTGCAACCTTACAAGTATTACAAACACCTAGAGGTTGAATTTTGTAATTATAACTATTATCTTAGTTTTGAATTCATTGTAAATAAAAATAAGGAAATAGTTTTGCATCTTCCAAAATCCAATTATATCAACCCAAGTGACCTTACTTCCACTTGGTATGATCCATTTTCCACAACCCTTAAAAAATATGTTATTATAGAAGATGCAGTCATTTCCACATACTGTCTTAAAGATGCATTCCATATTGCTAAGTTTCCCAAGTCTCCCAAATATTTTGGTAAACCTAAACCTTCAAAAAGCCCTTGTAGACCCAACATGATTTGGCAAAAGAAGAAATATACATAGAAACTACTAATGGTATTTGTACCTACTACTTCCCCAAATCAGGATTGAGAAGCTTTCACTAAAGAAGATTGGTTATATTCTGATGGCATTACTGATTACTTTAGAATCCTAAGTATCCTAGTCCTAACTAGATTATGGATAACTTTTATTATACAATAAAAGGCCTCGAGCCATAAGAGTAAGGAATCTTAGAACCTTTATCATCCAGTAAACCTAACATGAATCAAGGTCTTAGATTTATACCACCTGATGGTGACCTCATGACTTTCAATAGTGATTCTTTTGAATCGACTACCAATGAGAATCATGGCAATGATATAACATCCCATTATATTATTTATAATGAGCATGCTGACGCAAACTTATTTGATTCAAACTCCATTATGACTATCACACCCCATTATTCCCTTTGCCTTTTCCATCTTGAACTCATTGATTAGGACTAGTTAAATTTTGTCATATGCCTTGATGAATTTTAGAATGAAGAATCTTTTGAAGATTACATGAGCCTCATATATGAATTTCCAATTGGTGATCATAAGCAAGGCTTTGGTTTTTCTTTGGATCCTTCTGCCTATTTTAGAGAGCAAGAAAACTTTCTTGGTCATGAAAAAGATATGAAAACCTCTTTGAGGTACTCATTGGTCAAGGAAATAGTAAAGAAAAAGATAATCCCTTGAGTGAAATCCTATTTCAGGCACTCTTGGATGGGGAAGTTTGCTCATCTCTAAAGGACACATAAGGTCCATCATGTCCTAGCTCTATAGCCAGTACCAACATCACATCAAAACAACAAAAAGTCTTTAAGCATCTTGCTCTTGACTTTATTGATATATTTTCTAGTTGGCCATTACCTGAACCAATGAATTCAAATTTTTCACATTATCCAAACCTTTGGGAAGAATAACCAAATATTGTAGAAGAAGCAAAATATTAGGATCAAACATTGCCTACTATTCTAGAATATGCTTATATACTCCTTGTAGGAAACACTACTGAAGCGAACCTAGAAACATATGATAATCTCAAAATTATTTATCTTAGAGGCTCCCTCACTAATGAGGAGCATGACCATATTGTCAACATTTTGAAATATTTCATTGATATTTTTGTATGGGCTTACTCTGACATGTTAGGCTTAGACCCTGATGGTTGTGCATCAACTTGTTGTCTATCTAAATGCCAAGCCTATCAAATAAAAACTAAGGAATATGCATCCATGCATTACTCTTTTAATAAAATAAGAACTAGAGAAATTATTAGGAGAAAGCTTCATCATACCACTAAACTATTTTGAATGGATATCAAACATAGTTCCAGTTAGCAAAAAGCCACAGGTTATACGTCTTTGTACTAATTATATATATGGCATGCCCTAAAGATAAATTTTCTCTACCCAACATCGACATGATTATTGATTCTAATATTGGGTATGGGATGCTATCCCTCATGGATGTATTTTTTGGATACAATCAAATCAAGATAGCTCAAAAAAATCACAAAACTATGTTCACCACACAATGGGGAACATTTTATTATCAAGTCATGCCATTCAGTTTGAAGAACATTGGTGCCACTTATAATCATGCTATAACTATCATCTTCCATGACATGATGCATGATATTATTGAAGACTATGTTGATGACATCCTAGCTAAATTAAGAACACATGTCATACATCTTGATGTTCTATAGAGAATCTTTGAGAGACTTTGTGAGTACAAGGTCCATCTGAATCCCAAGAAGTGTGTCTTTGGCATCACTTTAGAAACATTACTAGGGTTTATTGTATCAAAAATAGGGATTGAGGTGGACCCTAATAAGTCAATGCCATTATAGAAATGCCTCCACCTTCCAATCTCAAACAATTTTGTAGCCTACAATGAAAGATCCAATCTATTCAAAGGTTCATTTTACAACTAGCAGATATGTGCCACCCATTTACACACCTCTTGAAAAAAGGGGTTACGTTTCAATGGGATAAGGAGTGTAAATTATTATTTTCTAAGATTATGACATATTTGGCCAACCTACCAGTCTTGAGACCACAAGCACCTAGACAACCATTACTTCTTTATATTTCAGTGACCGAACATGCACTGGGAGAACTCTTGGTCAAGTATGATGATCAGGGAAAGGAACATGCAATTTATTATTTGAGCCACACACTGGTGGCATATGAGCATAAATATATGCCTATTAAGAAGGCATGATTAGCCATGGTGTTCACCTCCCAAAATTTTTGACACTATATGTTGAATAACAAAACTATTGTCATTGCTAGAGTGGACCCCCTCAAGTATTTATTATCCAAAGTAAATAATATAGGTTGCATGTCCAAATGGGCCATGATCTTAAGTGAAATTTATGTTGAGTAACATAATCAAAAGGCTTTCAAGGGGTAGGTTATTACTAATCAACTTGCATAAGCCCCTATTATAGACACTCAACCACTCAGATCTGACTTTCTAGATGATTCTATTATGGCAATGGAATAAGTGTTGCATAAAAATAAATAGTGGAAGCTCTACTTTGATGTTTCATTTACTTTTCATAGATCTAGGGCTGACACTTTATTAATTACACCATAAAGGGCTCTGATTCCCAATGCATTTCATATCAATTTTTATTGTACCAATAATTTGGTTGAATATGAGGCACTTATTGTAGGACTTCGTCTTGTTGTAGAGTGGTATATCTAGCACTTAATGGTCTATGGGGATTCCCAATTGATTATAAATCAAACCACATATTAGTATCAAAATAAAGATGATAAGCTTGTACCCTATAAGAATATTGTGGATAATCTCAAAACTCATTTCAAATCCCTATAATGTGAACAAGTACCATGGGCCAATAATAGATCTGCCAATGCAATGGCAATAATTGGGTCCAAGATAAAGATTGATAACAATGCTAAAGAGTATTAGTTTCTCATTGAAAACCTTCTATAGCCTGCTCACGTCTTACCAGATTTAGAAAGGGTATGTACAATTGTTGGTCCTAGTCCCCCATCTGAACTGCCTTGGTTTTAAGACATTTATAATTATTTTCATGACCAAGTTTACCTTTCCAATAATCGTTAGAAACATTTCCTTCACCACATATCCCATTATACCCTCCTTGGAAAACTATTTTATTGTAAAGGCTATGATGGAATGATACTTTATTATTTCTCTTCAAGAGAATCTAAGCTAGCGCTTAAGAAGGTTCATGAATAAATGTGTGGATCCCACACCAATGTTGTAGTCTTAGCCAAATAACTCCTCAAAATAGGTTTTTATGATCCAAAATGGAGATGTATGATTTTAATTATATATGAAAGTGTGTTTCTTGTCAACAACATGGTAATTTGATACACACACCTTCCTTGCCACTATAATTGATTACTACACCATGGTCATTTTCTATATGGGGCCTTGATCTCATCGAGAAAATAAACTAAACATATTAAGATAAACATAAACATATTCTCATTAATACTGATTATTTTACTAAGTGGATTGAGGCCATTCCTCTCACTTACATCATCGAGAAGCAGATTTCCAAGTTTATTCACTACCATATCATTTATCTATATAGTATCATAACCTGTATTATATATGACAATGGTAGATCATTTTTAAACAAAAATGTTAAAACTCTTTGTAAATTCAAAATCAAGCACAATAAATCCACCCCATATAACCCAAAAGGAAATAGTTGAGCCAAGACATCGAATAAAACCATTATTATAATCCTGAAGAAGATTTCTAATGATGTTGGTCATAAGTAGCACTTGTAAATTTTTCCTACCGTTTGGCTTATCGCACTAGTCATTGAACCCCAACGGGAGCCACTTCATACTCCCTTGTTTATGGCATAGAAGCTATTATCCTGATCAATATTGATCTACCTTCACTATGAGTATCCTTGCATAATATTGAAGATGATGAAGATTATAGAGTTTCAAGATTGCAAGAGCTAGAACTCATTAATGTCAAGCATTTAGTTGTCCTAGATAACTTGCAAGCCTATTAGAAAAGATTGCATACAATATATAACAAGTGAATTGTCCCTCAGGAGTTTGAAATTTTTGATTTGGTCTTGAAAGAGAATCAAAATAATACTAATGTTGAACATAAATGTAGACACTATAAAATTGCACACTTACAATTTTTAATGACTAAATACCTCAGGACCCCCTAAACACCCCCTAAACCTTCTTAACCCTTAACCAAACCCTCTTAACCTAACCAAATCACTATTCTCCTATTCGCATAATACTATTTAAAATTACTATTCACTATCACTATTCATTATGGGACCCACTATCACTATTCATGATGACATGGCAAGTGACATGGTAAGTGACATGGACGGTGATTTGGGAGGTGATATAGCAAGTGACATGGATTAAAAGTGAGGTGGCTTGATGTGTGACATCATACCCTACCTAGGACCCTTTCCCAAGGTGATTAATGACCTCATGTAGGCATCACAAGGGTCCCCACTTGAAATATGGCAAATTTCCCCTTAAGGAGCCATCATTCAACATATATTTTGTTTTCACATATGAAAGTGGAAAGTTAGTCTTTGGTTATTAACATCTTGTTGCAGGTATTTTAAAGAGATCATCATTTTTGAGGTCATCCACATCTTTGAGTAAAATAATTCAAATCAACGTCATTAACATCTGTCGAAATTGCCTCAAGACATCTTCAACAACATCATTAACAACAACATTCTTCTTCAAGCTTGGAAGGTAACATTTGATTTTTTTTTCTTCAACTTTATTTTATTATCCCCTTTATTTTTTAATATTTTCATCCCCACTTATCCATTTTATCCCTTTTTCATTTCATTATCTCAATCCATTTGCTCCCTTGTCATCTTTTATCCATTCACACCTTTGCCCCTTTTACCCTCCTTATCCTCTTCCCCTTTTGTCATATTAACTACTTACCTCATCAATCATTAACCCATTTATCCTATTTAAACCTTTAATTTTTCATTACCTTAACCATTTATCAACCAACCAAACCACCTTTCTTTAATCCCTTGTTAAATTTCCAAACCAAAACCATAACCTTGCTTTGACTAATTTTCAGCATTAGTTTTTTTATTTAGTCATTGTTTTAAAAGCACTTAACTTTCTTGTCTTAATTGAGTTATTTGTTGTTATTTAATTGTTTTTAATTTTAGTTAGTTTTTATTTTAAATGTAAGTATATTTCCTTTTTATTCATAAACTTAATTTTTAAAAGCAGGTGGATTGACCACCTCCTAGAAAGATTTCGCTTCTATTATTTAGCTCACACTAGGCAATCCACCTAACTACTTGTCTAACCAAAAAAATTTGTGGTAGTGATTTCTTATTGCAGGTCATTATTCCCTAGTCAAAGAGTAGTTATCACAAAGTATGGATTTAACATGCATGAATTCAACATGTATTCTTCTACACACCCTTCTTAACTAGTTTTTTTTTTTTTTTTTTACACTTAAGAAAATACGAAAATTAGATAGAAATATTTTTGGCACGCCCAGAGGGACCCTTGACTTTTCTTGGGTTATTAGATATTTTATGACATTTATAATTTCATTAGTGAAGTTCATTTAGTTGAATTTTTAGAAAAATAAGCTTCTTTCTTTACAAAAAAAAAGAGGGGGGGGCGGGGGCGGGGGGGCGGGGGCACGGGGGAAGAGTTTTGGTTGCATTTTTAGAAAAAATTAAATTTTATTACATTTCTAAAAAGAAAGAAAAGAGCATTCATCCTAGGATTAGGATTGCATTTTCTTGTTTCATTTAGGTGTATTTTAGTTGATCTTATCTTCATTCAAATAAATTAAAAAAATATATTTTGATTAAAATTGAGTGCATCTATTGACTGTTTGCTTGATTTTAGCTCACCTAGTTTAATTAAAAGCATTACAAATTAATTATCATTCACAAATATTACACAACCCAAACTACGTGCACAACAAAACATCAAAACATACTTGAGACAAGGCCCAACTAGGATTTTATCACCTAGTGGATCACCTTACTCTTTTTTGGTTATCTTACTTGGATTTAATCATCGAGGGTATAACTAACTTAGTTCTCTAGCTGAGTATAAACTCTAGAAATCGGTACATATTAGCTAAGCACTTGCACTGGTTGTAGGATTTTAATGTGAGGGGAACAAGCCCCAAGTACCAATCCACATACTCAGACCAATACAAACTTCTATTGAGTGCCTAAACATAACCCAAAACCAAACATAGACTACCTTGTTTAGGACCTATTCAAGCCAATTTTATCTTCACACTTTTCTAAGGCATAAGCCAAAAGCGAGATTAAAAATAATCTTAGAATTTAATGCACTCTTAGTGAATGCATTATTTTCCTTGAGTCTTTTTTTTCTCTTTGTTTGAGGTGTGAGAATGTATCATTTCTTTCTTATTTTCTCGTATGGTTCTCACTCACCAACATTACAAATATATTGAGAAACAAAACGCACCACAAAATCAACCATCACTAACTTCCACCTCTTCATCCATAGAACACATTTTAAATCCCACAGAATACCCTTGCTCTCTGAGAAGTCCTACTTGGGTAGTCTTAGGAGATGAAGATTTTACCACTTTCTTAACCAATAATTATGCAGTCTTACAACACTGTCTAATAACCATGTCTTACCAAATCTTGGTTTCAACCCCACACGTAGATCTGCCTTATGGCATGCCTCTCTACCTCATGGACAATACTTCCACTACCATGGGATATAATCAACCTTTAGTTACCCAAACTTTATCATCAACTAATAATTTATTCAAAACTAATCCACCAACCCAAACTACCACTATTCTTATATCTCTTACTAATCATTCCCCTAAAATTGGAGTGCATGCCTCTAGCACTGCCCATCTTCCTCTAGTTATCTCTAGTCCATAAAACACTACTCCACTTCGAAGCCTTGTGGTGTCCATACCCTCCATGTTACCACCAATTAACATAAGAGTCACCACCCCTCCATCAACCACTAATCCAACCACCACTCTAACCCAACATGCAACCTTTAGCTATCTTCATAACTCACAAGGATATATGCCCGCTATCCAACAACCCAACCATTAACATCTGCATAATAATATATATCTTCCACCCAACCTCCAAAGATCACTTACCAATACGTGGAGTCATCTCAACCATCTACTAGCTATTCACACATTGCCCAACCTCAACAAAACATACCATATAACTATGCATCCCAACAACTTCAAGCAGACTTCATGAAGTTGATCATAGACAAGATGACTACCCTTGATTCATCCATCTCCAGAGCCCATAATCTCATATCCTATGATTAAATTTATAATGAACATATTCACCCTTCAATCCCCATCAAAACTTATCCGGCCCAGTGGGAACTTCTAAAATTTTCCAAGTTTAACAGTAAAGAAGACCCTCAACAACATTTAAGCGCATTTAGGCATTCATGCTACTTGATTGCCCATTATGATGCTCTTCTCCTCCATACCTTTCCTATGTCATTATCTAGACTAACATTGGATTGGTATAGTGCCACACCCAAACATTCCATCCTCTCTTTCACCCAATCAACCCAAAACTTTTTGGATCACTTTTCGATCAATATATCCAAGAAAGTTTCTATTACCAACCTCTACTCCATTCAACAATTTGAAGATGAATCTATTGCCAATTTTGTGGCTCATTAGATGATCCTAATCAACCAACTTTCATTTTCATTTCCTCAACTTGAGCGTATAGAGCTCTTCACCCAGGCATGTGCAAAACATATTTCATCCACATTGCATGTCCAAAGCTTTTAGACCTTTGATAAAGCTTTTACCATGGCTCGTAAACTAGAGAACAAAGCATTGATGAAGAAAGGTTAAAGTTGAAGAGCAAGAACTCAACTTACAAACTCAAGAAGCCTTTTTCTTCCAAACCAAACAACCAAACCAATCCCAACACTAAAAACAAAGAAACCACCAATGCCATTATCCTCAAAGCCGTACCACTATCATCTACCAACCAACAGAACCCAAGGAACCAGACCTCTAACTCCTTTAATTATTCAAACCAAAACCAAAGGAAATAAAATTGGAATAATCACAAGCAATTAAATCCACTTGGGGAGCCATATCCTTCTATTTTGGAAAAGTTACTAAAATACAATATCATCCAACTTCCACCAATTTAACCACCCCAATAGTTTGATGCTTCTCACCCCATATCAGGTTGGTATAATCAGAATGACCATTTTGTCTTTCACCGAGTCATAGTACATGACATAAATAGGTGAAACACCTTCAAATACCTTGTCTAATCCCTCATTGATAAGGGGGATCTTACATTGGACAATCTCAATGCACCATCAAACTAGGCCCTTGACATATTCCACAAACCTTTTCCTAATCATGCTCCTTTTACCCCTTATCATGAGAATAAACCAGAACCATCCCATGAGGCACACACTATTAATGTGGTTACTAATGAACCCATTGTTGAAGAAAACAACATCTCAAGTACCTCTTTCTCCATCCCCCTAATGGAAGTGGATAAACTTCCTTCTATTCTTTTGGACACCCAAACAAGGGGAGCCACTATACCCACACCTCTATTCAAGGATACCACACTTGCCTCCCATATCATAGAACCATCCACTCCCTCTTTGGAAGCTAGCTCACAAAAGAAGATAACTTCATCCACCCAACCTCTGATTTCATAGCCTTTTGTCAAAAACCAAGACAAAGATAAAGGAATTGTTCCTTCTCCTCCACCTAAGGGCTTAACCATTAAAAATAAGATCCAAGTAGCCAAACCCCATTAAAAATTGGCAACCAAAAAAACCAAAGAGGTAAAACCACCAAAATGCCCAAAACCCCAAATTTTACCTCCCTCAAACTTGTCCTCCATTTTGGGTCCTCATCCCTCTACCTTGAGCATGAAACCCATTATTTTTACTAAAATCCCACCACCTTTATTGGTCACACCTTCATACTTGCTTTCTAAGAAACCTCTCCTCACTACACCAATGATTCATAAGTTACCTATCTTTCCATCCTCTACCTCCAGCTCATAAACCATCTTGCCTAAACTAAAACCATCAAAGCATACCACTTTACCTAAGACACCTATCACAAAACCCACATCCAAACAACCTTCTACCTCAACAACCAAAAAAAAATTGATAAATCTTTACCACCTTTAGCTGAGTCCTATTCAACCATTCTACAAAGGTTATTGTAGACATCTTCCAATAAAAAACCTTTCGACCCTTCACATCCTAAACTGTCATGGTTCAATGACAATTTGATTTGCCTATATCATAGGATACCTAGCCATGACATGGAGAACTGTAAATCTCTCCAAACTCTTATTCATCAGCTATATGATGAGGATGATCTATTAATAGATTAACCTCCTATGCCACCCCTACCAATCAAAATAACAACCATACCTACCCAATACCTACCCACTCCTCCACCTTCACCTAAGAAGAAAGGTGAGTCAGACAACTCCACTACCTTAACTTCTCATGTTATCCATACAATCAATGTGGTCACAATATCACAATAGAAGGATAAAGGGAAGGCTAAGGTGTCCATTCCTTGGACTTATCCCTCCCCAAACTCTCAAGACAATAATACCCAACCATATTCATCATCAAACAAACCCAAGGTGTCTATCTTAGGTACTTCCCCATCTAACCCTCCATACCCTAACCCATATGCAATATCTATCCAAAAAGTTATCCTCAAGCAGCTTCACCAAACTTCAATAAAAATGAGCTTGTATGAGTTAGTCTTTACCTCTCCCCATCATCTCCAAATAGTCATGGAATCCTTGCAATCCATCCAGGTCCAACCCAATGACCCTCAACCTCTAACTGTCATTTTTGGTGCCCTTCAAACTTCCATCCTTGTCACCTTCAAAAATTCATAAATACCTTATATTCATCCAAAAGATCCTGATCCCCCCCTCTTCATTATGGCATACATTAATCAAATGCACATCAAAAGGGTGATGATTGATGGAGGATCCAACATCAATATTATCTCCTCCCATGTCTATGATCAACTACACTTACCCATGAACAACATTTTTGAAAGCACAATGATCCTTCATTCTTTCAATGATACCATGGCTACTACCCTAGGCACAATTGTCCTCCATATCTGTGTAGGTCCCCATACCATTCATGAACATTTTTATGTTGTAAAAGGATAATTCCAATACAATGTTTTGCTCATGCACTCTTGGATTCATGCCATGAGTTGTGTCCCTTTCACCTTACATTGATGTGTCAAATTTGACCATGAAGGGAAAGTTGTGACTATCTAGGCTAACCTTAATCCTTTCACATATTTCAATATGACATATTGGCCTAATGATGTCCTTCTTCCTCCTTCATCCACCTCAAAACCATTTGCTAACAACATAATCCCACCAACCAAAACCTATGACACTTCCACACCAAATGTCGATGAAGCTTCTACTAGCTCATCTATCCCTTCTTCTTAAATTCTTGTAGAGAACCCGATGACAACCACATTCTAACTTCTTTCCCTCATGTAATATAGACTCTTAGCCTTAGATGCCTTCTCTACTTCCCAAGAATATAGGAATCTCAGACATGACCCTTCATATGACCCTAACATTGAAACCATCATCCCCTTTGGGCTCCCTAACCATAAAATAAATTTCATTTATGGAGGACTTGATCGGCCACTTCTAGCCCCTACCACTACTTCATCAATCCAACCATTTACCTCTAGCTTTTCCTATCTTAGTAAACCAAAGTTTTCTAAGTTTTATCTTCATAGGTGTGCTTGATAAGTATTTGGCCTTGGTTGCTATGAACAAGGGCTCATGAGTTACCCCATATCAAAAACTTTGCAACCTCATAAGTCATTTGGCCTTAGGTATGAACCACCTAAAGAACCGACCAATTCACCCAAACCCATTACCACCATGGAGGAAGATATTCCATCCTCACCAACCTAGCCACTTTCTTCACCTGAAGATCTTGACATCATCTCCACTAACTTTTTTTTAGTCAATATTATTAGTTTGGACCCTCTCATCTACCAAAAGGGTGTCCAAACCAAAGTCCTTCCACTCGTACACCTTGAAATGGTAGAGAATGATTATCCTACCATCAACACCATCCAACATCAAGATGATGATTTCATTCTTACCTACCTTAGTGCAAGGAATTATTCTATCCACAAATCCCTTCCTCTCAAGGCCTCGACCATGTCAAATTAATCCACCACAGATATCAACTTGGGAACTCTGGATAACCCCCCCATTGTCAAATTGGGCTAATCACTAAATACCAAGGAACTTTGGGACTTCTCCTCTTTCCTCCAAGACCACAACATAACATTTGCTTGGTATTACAATGATATGCCTCGGATTGACCTCACCATTGCTACCCATAACATAATCACTCATCATGATGGCAAGCCTGTTAAATATAAACTTTGATGCATGCATACTCACATATCCCTTCTCATCAAAGAAGAGCTTTAGTATCTCCTATCTGTAAACTTCATTTAACCCATTGACTACCCCTAATGGGTCTCAAATATCGTACCTATCACCAAAGTCACTAGGGCTCTACATATTTGTGTGGAATTTCATGACCTTAACCTCACCTACCCCAAGGATGACTTTCCTCTACCTATCATTGACTATATTTTTGATCTTACAGTCGGTCACGAGATGTTATCTCTCATGGAAAAGTTTTTGAGTTATAATCAGATCTTTATTGATCTTGAAGATTAAAAAAAAACCACTTTTACCACCCCTTGGGAAAATTTTTGCTATAGAGTCATGCCTTTCAGGTTAAAGAACATTGGTGCAACCTACCAACATGTCATGAATTATATCTTCCATGATATCATCCATAAGATTGTAGAAGACTATGTGGATGACCTTCTCAAGAAATCCAAACTCTGAAAAGATCACCTGACTATTCTTACGATCATATTTGAATGCCTCATCCATTTTCATGTTCACCTTAATCCCAAGAAATGTATTTTTGGGGTCCTTTCAAGAAAGCTTCTTGGCTTTATCATATCTCTTCATATAATCAAAGTAGACCCTGCTAAAGTCAGAGCAATTTTTGGCATGTCTCCTCAAATCAACCTTAAGCCTCCGTAGCCTACAAGGAAAACTTCAATGCATTCATTGTTTCATTTCCCAACTTCAAACCGGTGCCAACCTTTCCATCACCTTCTAAATAAGGATGTCTCTTTCAAATGTAATAACGATTGTTAAAAGGCCTTTGATTCACTCAAATAGTACCTATTGTCACCACCTATCCTCACCCCTCCTAAGGATGACCACCCCTTTTACCAATATATCTCTACCGCCAACCATTCCCTAAGGGCAATGTTGGCTCACTGAGGTGAACAACACAAAGAGAAAGTTGTATACTACATTAGCTGCATGCTTATAGAATACAAAACTTAGTACACACATATCGAGAAACTCTGCTTAGCATTAACCGTCATAGCTACCAAACTCTGCCACTACCTTCTTAACCATAAAACCTATGTCATAACTAATACTGACCCACTCAAGTACATGCACTTTAAACCATATGAAAATCAATGTATGGCTAAGTGGCTTATACTCCTAGCTAAATTTGACCTTAAATTCCTCCATCAAAAGTTGATTAAAGGGCAGGTTATTGCCGACCAATTGGCTAAAGTTTCTTTACCAAATAATCAACCACCTACTCTTGCCTTTCCAAATGAGTTTATCATGATTTTTTTTCAAGAGGATAGCATAACCTACCAAATGACCATGTTCTTCAATGGCTCAAAGTGCCAACAAGGAATGGGTGCCAGATTTATTCTCATTCTTCTCGATGGTAAACCCCTTCCTTTCTCCTTCAAACTTGACTTTGAATGCACTAATAATATGGCTGAGTATGAAGCTCTAGTGATAGGTCTTCAAACTGCTTTAACCTTGGAAATTAAGATAATCCATGTCTTTAGTGATTCTTAGGTTATGGTCAACTAGGTCAATGGATCCTATCAGTGTAATAATGATGTCTTGCAAAAAAATAAACTTTTAGTTGACAGACTCTTAACATCATTTGAACATTACCTGGTCCAATCCATTCCCCAATCTACCAATAAATTCATGAATATAATGGCCTACCTTGCTTCCCAGATCCCTTTTTATCCTTCAAATTCAAAAATATTTATCACCATTCATCATTTTACCACACCCTCTTATAGCCAATCTGACCTCCCTACCATTTGTAATGTGGAGGAATCCCCACCCAACATTTGGTTTGACCAAACATTCAACTACCTCAACCTAGGCATCATTCCTCCCAACCTCTCTAGGAACACCCATAAAAGCTTTTTTCAGAGTACATCTCGTTAAACCATACTAGGGGGAATCCTTTACAAATATGGTTTTGATGGTCTCCTTCTTCCTTACCTACATAGCCATGAAGCTTCCCACACCATCAAGGAAACACATGATGGGATCTATGGGGGACACTTTAGTGGTCTAGCAATCACTAAACGTATCCTTCACCTCGATTACTATTGGCCCACCCTTAACTAAGACTATTGTGATTATACAAAAAAGTGTGTTAAATGTCAACAACATGCTAATTTGCATCATGCACCAGATAATAGCCTCCAAGTATCTAAGGACTTTTATCCTTTCTCACAATGGGGACTCGATCTTATTGGGGAAATCAACCCCCATTGTTCATAGAGACATAGCTCCATCATCACAGCCATCGAATACTTCACCAAGTGGGTGATAGTTATTCTTCTTATCTCAACCAAAGCAGAGAATATTATCAACTTTATCAACCATCATATCATCTGCTATTTTGGCATTCCTCATAAGATCATCACCAATAATGATAAATATTTCAAAAATAATGAAGTCTAAGGTTTATGTGATGCATTTGGCATCAATTTAAGCTTTCCCTCACCTTATCGACCATAAGCAAATGGACAAGTGAAAGCCTCTAATAAAATCCTTAACAAAATACTAACCAAAGTTGTCAGTGCTTCAAGTTTGGATTGATACTTATACATCCCATTCATCTTATGGGCATATTGTACTAGCATTTAAACCTCTACAGGTGCTACTCCCTTCTATCTAGTCTTCAGAGTAGAGGCAGTCTTGCCTCTTAAAGTCCAAATTCCCTCTCTTTGCATATCTTTATAAGATCTTATTTTTGAAGAAGATTATCATCAACACCATTTAGCTCAACTTGAGCTACTTGACGGACACCATTTATCATCCTTTACCCACCCCCATACCTATCAAGAGTGTATCAAATGTGCTTATAACAAGTGTCTCAAAAAATGAGACTTCAATATCGAAGACCTCATCCTAAAATAAAACCAACATGTGACCAACTTGGAGAAAATTAAATGAGGCAAGTTTGCTTTCAATTGGCTTGGACCCTATATCATTACCCATAAGTATGGATCAGGAGCTTATCATTTATCCTCTCTCGAAGGCAAACCAAAACCTGAGCCTCTCAATGTTTTACATCTGCATCTATTTTTTATTAAAGAAGGATCAAGCTCACTCATTTTGTCTAACTTAAGCTCATCCCTTGATTATGAGATTTTAACCTTCACC
The DNA here is from genome assembly GCA_037957365.1 of Torreya grandis. NCBI lineage: Eukaryota > Viridiplantae > Streptophyta > Pinopsida > Cupressales > Taxaceae > Torreya > Torreya grandis. Next base: position 1,361,689 of record JARHVA010001863.1, on the reverse strand, counting down.
CATATTTCTTCTCTATTTTTAGGATAATTGATTACAACATAGAACCATGTGATTAACCATCACAATCATAGCCTAATCTTAAATGTGGGTACCATAGCTCTACCCATAACATGGTTCTCATGGATACTTTTCATCTCTAACAAGATGGAATCCCATGGTCATTGTCTCTCAAAAACCACACCTTTTCATATCATTAACCTTCTTGTGTTAAACCTCTGAACCTAATTAAACGTATCCATGTCTAAAAACATTACATCCAGAAACAATTTGGATACCAAAATACTACTTGGGTCAATATATTAAGCATTGTAGATTTTTCCCTCGAAGGATAACCACACAAAAACAAAATAAAAATTTCCAAATATAAGGTAGACTGCTCCCTTGAAGGACAGCTATCAAGAGCATTAAACAAATCCAATAAGCTTAGCTCACTCCATTGAAGGATAGCTAAGATAACTTTGACAAAAGTATATCAATTTCTTCGAAGCTTCCTGCATCAATAAATTTATCATATACAATAATAAAGTAAAAGACCCACTATCACAACAAAATCTAAAGCCACAATCAGCTCTTAAGAAGCATAATAAGTTGGAATCCACAATCAGCTTTCACATGTAAACTTTTCGCATTGATCAGTCTACATCTAGCATACAACATGGACTTGTCTATTACCGTTCTTAGGCCACCTATAGAAGGGGCAAGCTAATTCACATGAGGTTATCATACATATCACCCATTACCCTTCACACCACCTATCACCCATCTTCCCTTTAGACTATCTATAAATCAAGGGATTTAAAGCTTACTTAACAACCTGTGATGAAGAAACCTTTTTTTATCAACTCATGACCACTCATGCGCAGTGTTTGAAGGTCTTATATTCATTAAGCCAATCCTACTTTGGGTCTATTTTTAGTCCTTGTCAAAAATAAAGCATCATGCCCTATTCTTATCTTAATGTGCTTGGTTGATGTTTTCATCATAAATTTTACCATCTAGTGTTGCCATAATAATAATTATTATTTTTACATTAATTGAGATTACAAAAGCCATAACCATACCATTCATAACCATAACCATAACATTCATAAGTATCCACACAACCTTAAACATGATAACATTCAGCCAGTGACATCCAACACATTTTCTACATGTTTACAATAAATTATGCAATATTTTATTTAGGGTGTGAGGAGTTGCATGACACATACAAAGTTATTAGACTATCCACACTTCACCTAAGGCCCCTACATACATTATTTTCCTACCTAAGAACTAGGCTAATTTTCTAATGACTCTGGATATGTGTTCAACCATCCTTCTACTTGATTACTCCCTGAACTAACATCTATAACATTACCTATCTCAGTAGTTGCTAAAGGGTTTACTCTATTCTTCTCTTCTACATTCATCCCCATAGAGCGAGAATCATATTTTTCTCTGGGTATTTTACCCTATTTTCCTATTGCATCCATTGTATCCCTCTGCTCTAGTTATCCTACTCGCATAGGTACCACCAGTTGTTTCCTTAGCGTACATCCCCTTGGACAGTGAGGGTTCCCTCCATAAAAAGGCCAATGGTCATGTTCTCTAACCCTACATCTTGTGTAGTGAAATTCTCACCTTCTTTGCTACTGTAGAGGTAATAATGCAAGATCAAGCTTGGGCCGTGGGTGCCTTTCCTCTTATTATTGATCTAACATTACTTTCATTGTCACCATTACATATTATAGTATTCAGTAGATCTGCACATTCACCATATTAATTATTTTGGGTTATGGGGGTTGTTGATTCTCTCCACCATTGTTCCCATTGTTCACCATCTTCAACCTTATGTAGTTCTCTACACTCTCTATAACTTGCAAAACCAAATAAATCAATGATAGACATTCATCTTTATCATGATTCTTTAAATAGAATACCTGACCATTCTTCCTCACCGACATGATTCTCCATTCCACCAATGGGGAAGGTCATATGATGTCATTGATTCCCTTGAACAGTCTTACCACTTGAAATGGTCATGTCTACTTACCTTTTCATATGGACATGTTGCCCTTGATCTGATTGGTCATCTCGATAAATCCATTATGCACCATCATGATATATTTTTGTTTCCCTTATCATCTAATCTGTATCTGATGTCTTTCCTTGATTTGTCATCTTGCAGTCCTTCTGGGCTTGGTGGTCATTTGTGTTATTATCACCTTTGGCCTAGTTGACGTGAATTGGCTTCCAACCATGGGCCATTGTAATGATCACATCTTCCTAATTGCCATTATTACTGATGGTGGTAACTCCCAAATGCTTATTGTTGTAGAAGCTCCCTCGTCTGATCCAATTATATAACTAATATCCTAAACCATGTAGCTCCCTACTACCAAGGCCTCTTCTAAGTGGAACCCCAAGTCATTATTTCTAAGTAACTAGGATAGAGGATGTAGACATGGCTAACTTTTGTCTAGCCTACCCATGCAGCTCTTGGGTTTGGCACGGTCCATCCTTTATCACTCACCATGCTGCCAATTTTATAACTCATAGAAGTACTTAGCTGTCAAATAAATTCTTTGCAAGTTGTCACTTCACTACTAACCTTAAAAGTAAACTTATAACAATGATGACCTTTCACCAACACAACTATGTAGATCCTAATAGACACCCACCTCCTAAAACTCAGCTCGTAGTGATCAATGCTAGCACTATACTTATACCCTCACATAATTTTAGAAGGTGCAACCTCCTTACAAAGGCACCTCTTCTTTGGATTAGCTCCATTGTGTTGTTCCCAAAATCTGTCACTTGTTTTTGGGGACAACATATCAACTATTTTGGTCCTACAGGTCAAAATTCTCTCTTCCCTTCTCAAAAAAATGTTCTGAGTGCTCAAGTTCTTCAATTATTCAAGCACTTTCAGCTAAGGAACTTGCATGTTCAACAAGTTCAACAACTTCAATAGGCGAGCTCTCACAAAGGAACAAGTTCCAAACACGTAGGCAATTTCAAGGTTGGTTCAATGTTGAGGTTCAACCGAAAAGTACATTGAAATAATCCGAGCAAATTTTTTTTTCTTTTTTTTTTAATAATTTCCAATTGTAATCAGTAGGGCAATACACAATAGTTAGTGTTAGTCTATAACCCAAACGATGCTGAAGTAACTCTAACCAGAATGTACACCAAGGTTTCGAAGAGGCCAAGGTGTGAGCATTGGTCAGAGGATCTGAATGCAAAAATAGAACTGGAATGAACTCTAACCAAGAATGGCACCGATGATGGTGAGCATATGGTCAGAGGGTCTTCTACTACAAGTGTTGAAAGAGAACTCAACACCAAGTATGTGCTGCCCAATCTGAAATGGAGTTGAGGCGACCATATGGTGGAGTAATAAAAATTACAATACTTAAAGAAACTCAACACCAAGTATGTGCTACCCAATCCAGTATGGAGTTGAGGCGAGCATATGGCAGAGTGCTACTTATTAAAATGCTTTGAGAGGAAATAAGCAAGAATGCTAAAATACTCAACGTCAAGAATGTGCTTTCCAACCCAGAAGGATATGGAAGCTACCATATGATGGAGATGTAAAGTATTACAATGCAGTTTCAGAATAGATGATCAGCATTATAAATCAAGATTAAACAAACTTAAGATCTGCTGTCAGTACTACTTCCAGCTTACAATATGATAGAGAATTAACCTACCAAGAACATAGCATTATAACCATTCAAAGAGAATTTTTACAGAGCATTTTCCTTGCTTGAATGGAAATGTTGAAACCGATTTCTTCTCTTCAAAAGACTGATTCAAGATTCTACTCTGTCCAATTTTGCACTTTCAAATGTCAAGTCAGCCACCTGAAATCAAACTAAAATGGACATATCTCTCACACAACTCATCTAAAAGACATGAAATGAAGCACAAAAGACCCTAATGATCAAGGTGCCAAATATTGGAACACAAAATAGACCCAAAAGTTTCTATACAATTTTTGCACGGATCCCAATGCCCACACAACAAGTACAGTCCAGCAAGGGGGGTGATTTGCTTTTAAAATTCACAGCAGTCATAAAAAATTCCACAAATTACAGAATAGGGGTGCCCATTACCAACAAATAGGATTAGCCAATACCCATAATGAAATTTTTAGTTTTTTTTAATTTGTGAACAAAACTCAGCCTACTTTACTAAATAAGAAAACCCTAAATTTCTCATAAACTGATATATAAAACAAACACTGAATACCATGCACAAATCCTGCATATAAAATAGTCAAACTATATGATCTCACCACTAGTCGTTATCTTTCAAGCGAGAAGCAATGCCAAGCTAGGAGGCATACATTCCTCGAAGCAATCCCAAGGCCAATCCCGGCAGCATAACATTATCAAGATTTTCGGATCCGAAATGAGAGCACTCTTCCTCCTTTTATACTTTTCCAACTGGGAGTCTCTAAAATCCTCTTTCATATGGGATAAAACATGAGAGGGAAAATAATATAATCCTCTTTAATTTTTTTCAACCTCGACATTAAGTTGTTGAGCCTAGGCACCAAGGTCCAAAATTAAATAATAATGTTTAATTTACGAACTTTAAAATGGAGGCCAAGATGATGTCGGAAACCAATGATCTATAGCTCATTGGAAAGGTCTTGACAAGACGAATCCAACCCCACTCTCAAAATCTCGTTCCAGTGCCAATCTCAAACTTACTAAAAATAGTAAATTCCTGAATGTTGAGAAAAACACATCCCTGCGAAGCTCACTGAAAACCCCAGAAAGAGACCACCAACCAAACCACATCCCACAAACAAAAGCAACCACCAAAACATGAAACCCCACTTTCAACCTTCGAGTAGCCTATGGGTCTTCGGAATAGGCCAACGGTCAACTGTAAAAGATCAAGCTGGAAAATGGAACATTACAGTCCGCCCTTCCCAAGATTGCTTGTCCTCAAGCAATTGCAAGCCTGGATGCTGCAGAATCTCATCATTCTCCCAAGTCGCATCCTCTATAGGCAAGTTCTTCCACTTCACCAAATACTCTCTGATAGTTCTTTTCCTCAAAGAATGCTCCCTGGAATCAAGAATCTCTTTTGGAATCAAAACTAATTTTCCTTCTTCATCCAAAGGTGGCAACTGTGATGAAGCAACAACATTGTGTCCAAGTGCCTTCTTGAGGTGAGACACATGGAATACATTGTGCACTCTACTATCCGAAGGTAGCTCCAACTCATAAGCTACTGCCCCCACCCTCCTAGTGACCTTGAACGGCCCATAGAAATGGGGTTTGAGCTTCTCAGCTCCACTTTTCTAGAGAGTGGACTGTCTGTAAGGCTGTAGTCGAAGATAAACCATATCTCCAACTTTAAAAGAGTGCTCAACACGCTGCTGATCAGTGTACATCTTCTACTGATTCTGTGCAATCTAAAGATTGTTCTTCAATGAGTTCAAGATATCTTGACTCTGCTGCAACAAATCCTTGGCCTGAGGAGCTTTGTTATCACCAAACACCAAATCAACAAAGCTAGGAGCCTCATAACCATAAAGAGCCATGAAAGGTGACATCCTTATTGACATGTGAAAAGTAGATTTATAACAATACTCACCCATGTGAAGCCACTTCACCCAAGCTCTTTGTTGCTCTGAAACATAGTTTCTCAGGTAACCTTCCAACCACTTGTTCACTATCTCTATTTGTCCATCGGTTTGAGGGTGATAACTAGTGCTAGGAGTAAGCACTGTACCACTCATTCGGAAAACCTCTTGCCAAAAAGTGCTTAGAAACTTGCTGTCCCTATCACTCACAATATTTTTTGGCAACCCATGTAATCTAAACACCCCATGAAAAAATAGATCTGCAACTTGGGCTACTGAAAAAGCGCTAGTAATGGCGAAGAAGTGAGCAAATTTGGTTAATCTATCCACTACAACATAGATACAATCCTTCCCTTGGGCCTTGGGCAAGCCTGTGATGAAGTCCATTGATATGCTTTCCCATTTTTAATTGAGAATAGGGAGAGGTTACAGCAAACCAGCTGGTAGAGTATGCTCATTTTTGTTCATTTGACAAGTGGGACACTCTTGAATGTAGCGTTGAACTTCCCCTTTCAACCCTTTCCAAGAGAATCTTTCCTGGATCTACCTATATGTCTTAAAGAAGCCTTGATGACCAGCAAGCAAAATGTCATGAAATGTCAACAAAATCTTCTTTTTGAGCTTAGAATCAGCCACTAAAAAGATCCTACCCTTGTAGTGAATCATCTCTTCAATCACCTTGTACCTTTCATCATGAAAAGTACCCTCAATAATGCTAGTTGAAAACTGATTTTTGGCATAATCAGCAAGCAACATATCCTTCAATCAGTAGTAAGCTTGCACAGTGAGCTTAAATGGGGTCTCCTAGATAGAGCATCAGCCACAATGTTGTTTTTCCCCTTGACATACTCGATGTCAAAATTATAAGCTTGGAGCTTACTCACCCACTTTTGTTGCCTTTCATTCAGATCCTTCTGATGCATAAAGTGCTTGAGATTGTTATGATCAGTCTTGACTACAAACTTCTTTCCCATCAAATACTGTCTGAATTTAGATAATGCATGCATAATGGCAAGCATTTCCTTGTCATAAATAGAGTAGGTTTTTTCAACACCTCTTAGCTTTCTACTCTCAAACACTATGGAATGTTTGTTTTGCATCAAAACAGCCCCAACTCCTTCACCGAATGCATCACACTGTAGCTCGAAAGGCTTGGAGAAATCCAGAATAGCCAGAATTGGACAAGAGCTCAGGATCCTCTTAAACTTATCAAAGGTGGATTGAGCCTCTTCTAACCAACAAAAGGCCCCCTTTTTCGTGAGATCCATAAGAGGAGCAGCATTCTGTGAGTACCCTTTCACAAATCTTCTGTAAAACCCACAAAGACCTAAGAACCCTTTCAATTGAGTCAAGTTCTCAGAAGGTGGCCAATCAACAACAGCCTTGATCTTTTCCAGATCAACCTTCACTCCCTCAGCACTGATTATGTGACCAAGGTACAGTAACTCCTCCATTCCAAATTCACATTTGGATGCTTTGGCGAACAAGCTCTTAGATTCTAGGATACTAAGCACTTCCTCCAAGTGCTTGAGATGTTCATCCCATGTCTTGCTAAAAATTAGGATATCATCAAAAATTATCAATACAAATTTCCTCAACTGTTTCTGAAAGACTCGGTTCATGCAAGACTGGAAAGTATCAGGAGCATTAGTCAACCCAAATGGCATGACTAGAAACTTGAAGTGGCCATAGTGACATCTAAAATATGTCTTCTCAACATCTGACCCCCTCATCCTAATCTGATGGTAGCCCGATCTCAAATTGATCTTTGAAAATAACTTGGCTCCATGTAGCTCATCAATGAGCTCATCTACCCTTGGAATGGGGTATCAGTTTTTAATGGTGCTTTGATTCAAAGCCCGATAGTCCACACACATGCGCATGGTACCATCCTTCTTCTTCACAAGAACTACTGCTCAAGCGAAGAGGCTCTTGCTTGGGCGAATGAAGCCCATCTTCAAGAGTTCATGAATGTTTTTCTCAATCTCATCCTTCTGCTTCTTGGGGTACCGATATGGAGTTGTAATAATCGGTTTAGCTCCTTCCTTGAGCTCTATGATATGTTCTGAACCCCGTTCAGGTGGTGGTCTAGGAGGCAAATCAGCAAATACCTTGCTCTTCTTTGTGAGTAGAGACTAAACATCAGGAGGATAGTCTCTCTTAGTTTCAACCGGACTAGCAGGAAGAATCATACATTCTACAACCCACTCAGCTTGATCATGACGGATCAGCCTTTCCATTCTCTTGAATGACATGACCTAAGGTCCCCCATTGGACATTCCTCTTAGTACTATCCTCTTCCCATCAAATTGAAACTTGAACTCCATAGTTTGCAGATTTAAGGAGATCTCTCTAAGTGAACGCAGCCATTGAATGCCTAGAACGACATCTGTATCTCCAATGTTGACTACATAGAAGTCATCCTTGAATTCATAGTTTCCCAATGGCATAGTCATGTTTGAGATTTTCTTGGTGCATGAGATGTGGAACCCATCAGCAACCATGGCCTTGAAGCCTTCAAACTCTTTTATTTGCATCACCTTCTTTGCCACCACAACATCAATGAAGTTATGTGTTGCTCCAGTGTCGATCAAAGCAACTATTCATTGTCCGTTTATCATCCCTCAAACTTTGAAGGATTCATTCCTTTAGAAGCTTGAAAGTTGAACCAAAATGCCTCCACTTTCCTTCTCATCTTCGGACTCTTCTGGAGCTCTTTCCACTTCACTATCTTCAAAATCAGACTGCTGGTCTGAAAAATCAGAATTACTTTCACCAGCTGAATAGTACTCAATCTAGTGAAATTTGACTCCCTTTGGGAAAACATGCTCTTGAGACCATTTTTCTCTACACCGAAAACATAGCCCCTTTCTTCTGAGTTCGTTCAATGTCTCAGGATCCAATCTTGTGACATGAGGATTATGTTAATTGAAGTCCTTATGCTGAGGTCTTAAAGGAGTTCTATGATGAGGTATTTTTTCTTTATCCCCTTTGTGAAAGGGCAGCTTGGATTGAAACTTCACCTTAGGAGCAGCCCACTCCATGTTTCTTGCTTTCTTCATTGCCTCCTGTAGGGATGGTGGATCAAAGGCTTTAATCCAACCCTTGAGTGGTTTCGTCAATCCTTCACTAAAAAGGATCACCAACCGCCTCTCCATGATGCTAGTGACCATCACTGAAAGTCTTTGGAACTCAACTATGTAGGCATCAACTGTGCCAATTCTCTGAAATCTATTTCAGGATCTTTTTTCTTAAATCGCTGGATGAGCCTATTGGTGAACTCATCATAGGTAGTGATAGACCGATGACCTAAGGTGACTAAGCCATGATACCACCACTCGTGTGCCAACCCATCAAGGTGTAGCATAGCTAACTTAATCGCCTCCTCTTCTGCCATGGGTCTAAGAGCTAGATAGTTGTCCAGCTTTTGCATCCAAGCTTGAGCTGAACTGTTATCACTCCCGTCATAGTGTGGAAGTATAACCTTGTTGGCAGATTGATACAAATCCCCTTAAACTGTTATTTTTCTTTGTTCATAATGTCTCCCTTGTCCCTTACTCTTTCTCTTATGATCCATAAATTCATTATAGGACATGTCCATCTTGATGTCATCAGGGAGAGAATCATACTCCGCATGGCCACGTCTCAATTGTTCCACGAATGAAGCATTCTCTTCAAGATCAGGTTGGGTGTTTACTGGTGCTAGGAAGGTGGGTTTGAAGGGCCTTGATGAAATTTATGTGTTGTTGAAACAGGCTGAGCAGCGCTTCCATCAAGCTGATTAGAGGCATTGTGCTCCCCTCTATACCCTGGGTTGTTCTATGGAGTTGTGTTCTGGCCCACTTTCCCCAACATGAGAGATACCATATCCATCAAGGCATCCATCTTCCTTTCAAATCTCTTTCTGGGACTTATCAATCTCTCTCTTCCATTCCCACTATCATCTCTATTATTGGTAAACCTCTCTTTACCCCCGACTGACCTCTCACCTTCTGCCATATCTATTTCCTGAGAAGACTCCCAATGAGCCCTCAAAACCTCTGAAGTTGTCTGACCTTCTAGAGCCTGATACCAATGGAACTATTTTTCAATTTTCTTATCTTCCCTTGCTATGTATATCTTTTCTCTATCACTCATCGATGGTTTGTTCATAGGATGGCAGGATACTTGGCTCTGATACCACTGAAATAATCCGAGCCAATTTTTTTTCTTTTTTTTTTTTTTAATAATTTCCAATTGCAATCAACAGGGCAATACACAATAGTTAGTTTTAGTCTATAACCCAAACGATGCTGAAGTAACTCTAACCAGAATGTACACCAAGGTTCCGAAGAGGCCAAGGTGTGAGCATTGGTTAGAGGATCTGAATGTAGAAATAGAACTAGAATGAACTCTAACCAAGAATGGCGCTGATGATGGCGAGCATATGGTCAGAGGGTCTTCTACTACAAGTGCTGAAAGAGAACTCAACACCAAGTATGTGCTACCCAATTTGAAATGGAGTTGAGGCAACCATATGGTGGAGTAATAAAAATTACAAAACTTAAAGAAAATCAACACCAAGTATGTGCTACCCAATCCAGTATGGAGTTGAGGCGAGCATATGGCAGAGTGCTACTTATTAAAATGATTTGAGAGGAAATAAGCAAGAATGCTAAAATACTCAATCTCAAGAATGTGCTTTCCAACCCAGAAGGATATGGAAGCTACCATATGACGGAGATGTAAAGTATTACAATGCAGTTTCAGAATAGATGATCAGCATTATAAATCAAGATTAAACAAACTTAAGATCTACTGTCAGTATTACTGCCAGCTTACAATATGATAGAGAATTAACCTGCCAAGAACATAACATTAGAACCATTCAAAGAGCATTGTAATAGAGCATTTTCCTTGCTTAAATGGAAATGCTGAAACTGATTTCTTCTCTTCAAAAGACTGATTCAAGATTTTGGTCTGTCCAATTTTGTACTTTCAAATGTCAAGCCAGCCACCTGAAATCATACTAAAATGGACATATCTCTCACACAACTCATCTAAAAGACATGAAATGAAGCACAAAAGACCCTAATTATCAAGGTGCCCAATATTGGAACACAAAACAAACCCAAAAGTTTATATACAATTTTTGCACAGATCCTAATGCCCACACAACAAGTACAGTCCAGCAAGGGGGGCGATTTGCTTTTAAAATTCACAGCAATCATCAAAAATTCCACAAATTATAGAATAGGGATGCCCATTACCAACAAATAGGATTAGCCAATACCCACAATGAAATTTTTAGTTTTTTTCAATTTGTGAGCAAAACTCAACCTACTGTACTGAGTAAGAAAACCTTGAATTTCTCATAAACTGATCTATAAAACAAACACTGAATACCATGCACAAATCCTACATACAAAACAATCAAACTATACCATCTCACCACTAGTCACTATATTTCAAGCGAGAATCAATGCCAAGCTAGGAGGTATACATTCCTCGAAGCAATCCCAAGGCCAATCCCAGCATCATAACATTATCAAGATTTTTGGATCCGAAATGAGAGCACTCTTCCTCCTTTTATACTTTTTCAACTGGGAGTCTCTAAAATCCTCTTGCATATGGGATAAAACATGAGAGGGAAAATAATATAATCCTCTTTAATTCTTTTTCAACCTCAACATTAAGTCGTTGAGCCTAGGCACCAAGGTCCAAAATTAAATAATAATGTTTAATTTATGGACTTTAAAACGGAGGCCAAAATGATGTCAAAAACCAATGATCTATAGCTCGTTGGAAAGGTCTTGACAAGACAAATCCAACCCCACTCTCAAAATCTTGTTCTGGTGCCAATCTTGAACTTACTAAAAATAGTAAATTCCTAAATGTTGAGAAAAACACATCCCTGCAAAGCTCACTAAAAACCCCAGAAAGAGCCCACCAACCAAACCACATCCCACGAACAAAATCAACCACCAAAACATGAAACCCTAATTTCAACCTCTGAGTAGCCTACAGGTCTCCAGAATAGGCCAACGATCAACTGTAAAAGATCAAGCTGGAAAATGAAACATTACATACATCGACAGGCTTCAAACAAAAGATTGAACCATTGAACCCCGCCTCCAAAGGTTCAAAGGTTCAACGGGTTCAAAGGTTCAATGACATCGGCAAACTTCAAAGAGTTAAGCACTTAAGCAAGTTCAAAGTTCAACTGCTTCAAAAAGTTCTATGGCTTAGAAAGACTTAAAGAAAATAAGACTTCGAAGAAGAAAGATTGAACTGTTGAGCCATTGAACCTTGAACCAAAAGAGTTCAAAGTTCAAAGGTTTAACGAGTTCAATAGAAGAGAAAAGGATCCAGAAACTTCAAAGGACCAAAGGATTTCGAGAAAGAGAATGAAGCATTGAACTTTGAACCAAAATGGTTCAAGGAATTTCAAACTTAGAAAGGAAGCTTCGAGAAAAGGAAGTGGAAGATTCTAGAGACAAGTTCGAAGAGATGGTTTAGTCGATTGAACCAAGGAGCTGATAGGACTGCCTGAACCATTAAACCATTGAACTAATGCACTCTCATGGTTCAAAGGTTCAAATTTCAATGTGGTTCAAGTGACTAGCGACCAGTGACCTCCCCACAGACATCAAATTTAAGGTAACAAAATGCTTGTTTATTTTCAAATGTGGCACAGACCTAAAAACAAACTCAATGACCAGCCAAAGAAGAAGTTTAAGGAGCCAACAAAAAGTGAGAAGATAGCTCGAGAGCTCAGATCGCCAAGAAAAGGACAAAATATGTGGCAAAGAAAGAGGGAAAGGCTATAAATATCTATGCAGGTGTTATTTCTAGTTGGTGAAACAGTCTACTAGGTGAACATCAGAGAGCGTGAGCACTCAAGGATGTGGCTTATTTTTATCCATCAAGTAAAGGCAAAGTGGAAAGCTATGCAAATATCAAGAAGAGGACCAGGTGGCCCATACTTTGGAGGGGACATTTGAGATGAGTTGACACACCATAGTTAAGGCCGATGCCCTATTCCAACATGGCCCCTTAACATAACTAAAAATGCATTCAAGGCATTGAATGCAGCATGGGCCATTCCATGAAATAAAGTGCCAAGTCTTTCTCGACTGCTATATATTGTAATATCTTATTTTAAGCAAAGGAGATATTTTCATTATCAGAAGTAAAACTCTGCCAAAATTGAAAGGCATTACTGAGACTTTGAGCTCAAATTGTTAGTCATATTTCATTATCTGAATGAGAAAGCAAGTGACCTTTCAGACTTTGTGCTAGAATAGCTTATGTTGTTCAGGAAATTTTTCTTATATCTATTTCCTGAATGCATTCTTGTCCATTTAATTAAATAAGCAGAACTAGTGGAAGTAACGAGGAAGGTGTTTGAAGCTAATTGTGGAGAGACTTTGTGCTGCCATAATTGTCTTTAGTGTGTTTGTTTTTCTCTTTTTGTGTAAAGGATCTTGGGATGAATTTGTGCCCCCATTATCCTTCGTATTTCACTCTTTGGCAGTTGAGGGGGAGACTTTATGCTACACCTCATTCTGCTAGTTACTGCATCCAGTTACTGTTACTTTCTAGAAATAATTCCTATTGTTTGCTGCAGACCACTTTTGAAAGAAGAGAAGTGCCTTCTGTCATTTCACCAAGATTTCTCTTTTGTTTGTGAACATCATCTTTGAAAAAAAAGAGATGGATGGTGTTATCCTACCCTGAGTGTTATTTTTAGCTTATTTATAGTGTATATATATATATAGCATCGTATAGTTATAGGGAACCTCCCCTTGATGAGAGGAGAGATTTGTCCCTTTTTGATGTGGTTAACCTACACATTTGGTCGACCAATATCCTTATGCTGTGGTTGAAACAACTTATTTTTCCCATCAGTTAGCTGGTGACAAAATATTCACCCAACAGTTTTTGGTGACTCCGCTAGGGACACAACAATTTTGCACAATTTGAAGCCTCAAGATTCAAATTGGATCATCACCTGTGTCTTATCCATTATCATTATAGCCTTATCCATTTCCATTATATATTCTGAGCTGTGAAACTAAAGACGCTAGAGATCGAGTGTTTCATTTCAAAAGTCAATTCTCTGCCAGCTCCACGCCAACAATTTTTTGTGACTCTGTTAGGGATCATTTTGTGCAGTTTGAAGCCTCAAGCTTTAAATTGAAGCAGTCCCTATCCTTATCCATTTTAGCTTTACAATTTGGTAGCTCCATGGTATACGAGAAACTAGAGATCCAAAAGTGTTGTTGACCCTATTTTTGAGTTGGTGCAGCAGAGCAATTTTGATTTATTTCCTCCACAACTCATATTCAATGAACTAGGAGTCTTCCTCCTACCAACACCAGGTCACCAATACAAGGTAGAGCTTCTTTTTCTTCTACTAGCAGAGCTTTGCCTATACATACTCCACCCAGATTTGTTATCCCCCCTTTCCATAGTCATATAATGGGAGTTCGAGGCCCCTGGGGTAACTCTTTTGGCCCACTCAATTTAACTCCACCTCTACATGAGCTACCACGCATTTTCAAGAAGAATTTCACCAAATTCTATGGCAATGGGAGAGTTCATCTTGATGAACATATTGCAACCTTCAACATATCCTGTGGCATGATAGGTGTGGAGTATGAAGACATAGCAGTTAGGCTATTTGTGGAAACATTGCAAGGTGCTTTTGCAGACTAGTTTTATCATCTGCAGGCCTAGACTATGACTGATTGGAACACCCTCAAAGCCAAATTCGAAGCTAGGCTCAAACTTGCAAAAGATGTGCATGCCCTATTGGCTCAGCTCACACAGATGAAGAAGGAGCCTCATGAACCTATGAGGGACTTCATTGCCAAATTTGACAAGCTGAGGAACAGGATTCCTATAATTTCTCAACCAACAACTGAGAATCTCAAATGCTTCTTCATCAACTCTCAGCAGCCTGAAGTGAGTTTCTTGTTGAGACGGGCTAGCCACATAGACCTTGCTGTAGCTCAAAATTTGGCCACTGAGGTGGAAGATGATATCATCTTGGTAGGGAAGATAAGGAGAGATCCTAACAGAGATAAATCTTCTTCATCCTCCAAATATCCATCTACAAGCACCACTGATCCAATGGTGCAAAAGCTAGCAAATGAGTTGCTAGCTCTAAAAAAGCAAATAGCACAAGGGATGTCTATGCCTCCTTCATACCAAGATATACCAAGGAGGACATTTCCCAACCAGTCATACTAAGGCAACGCTGCCAGGAATCAAGCACAGCCAAATCTTCTTCCTCCCCCTCAGGGGAAACTTGCTATTGAAGCATCTCTAGCCAACTTAGTAGTTAGATACCTTGAAACAAAATCAAATTTCCTTTTCCAACCTGAGTTTGATCAAGAAGATGATGTTGATCGCTTTGCAACAAACCAAGATGAATCAGTTGGTGACTCCAACATTGGTTTCCTGAATTACCAGGATGAACCCATAAGTAAAAGTGAAGCAGTTGATGAATCATACACTGTATTCACCCAATCCTAGAACCAGTCAGCCCAGCAAGCTGAAAATTAAAAAATAGAGGAGCATTATCAACCAGTAATTTCAATTGCTAAGCGGGGAACCACTCTACCTTTTCAATCAAAGGACCTGGTGATCGCTAAAAGGTAAGTACATTAAGCATTCCTGCACCTTCTAATTCAAATTTGCAGACCAGTACCACCCCTCCCAAAAACTAGAATGATGAACTACCTTCCCTGTTATTAATTCATTTCAGACATTTGTTATAATCGACCATGTCAAGAAAACCAAAATTCAAATGACTAAGTTTAAATATTTTCAATCCAACCCTGAGCAGTTGGATAGGTTAGTTCAATGTGTGAAGGCTAAATCCATCCCTATAGGATAAGAAATTCCAAAAGTAACTCTTGGTCCACCCAAGAACACATCCACCTGAAATAACCTTGTCATTACTCCTCCAGTTGCCCCTGGGAAAATAGAACCTTTCTATGTTTCTCTATTGATAAATGGTCACAAGCTGAGCAACTGCGTCATTAATTTCAGAGCTTCAGACAATGTCATGCCTGCCAAGGTAGTGGACTCTCTTGGCCTCACTTTGACTAAAATATTTGGGAGATGATTCTCCATGGAGAATAAACAAGTGTCACTACTGGGACAAATCAAGGATGCCCAATTTGCATTTGCCACATTTCCAGAAAAAAGAATCAAGATGACAGTCTTAGTGGCTGACGTCCCAACCTCATACAACATCCTTCTTGGATGAAATTTCTGCAAGGATGTTGGAGGAGAAATAAACATGGACCTATCTAAAGTGAGGATCCCTGTCAAAGGCATTATGCAGAGACTTCTTCTTGAAAAGGAGGCAAAATATATTGTCACCCAAACATCAGCCCCTGTAGCTCAAATTCTATTTGAGTCTTCAGGCAGAGGTAATTATTTTTTATCTACTGAAGACATTCTTGTTACAGTAGATAAAATTCTTATAGGTGGAGATCCAAAAATTGATTCAAATAAGACATCAGAAGAATTGGTAGGGCACAGTATAGATGAAAAAGGATCTTCCCTCTCTAATGAATAAAAATTTGATAGAAGATCAGTTTTTGATGATGTTTGGATCCTGGAATTTGATGGTAGCAATTCTTCTACCGGTGCTGGAGTCGAGATTGTGTTGATATCTCCTCAAGGAAATATTTTTCCTTCTTCATACAAGTTGCAGTTCAGCAACACCAACAACACTGTCGAGTACAAATCTCTATTACTCAGGTTGAAGACTGCTCAAGACAAAGGTATCAAGCTCCTTCATGCCAAAGGAGATGCTGAGCTGATGGTTTGTCAAGTGTTTGATGCTGACAATCAAATCATGTGCTTCACTAGACCAGAAGAGCAACAAGCTATGGTAGTGGACCATACTACTGCGTGCCAAAGTAAGGAAAAGAAACTCTTCACCAAGAGAGCAAGGATTTATGGTTTTCAGATTGGAGACCACATCTTGCCATGGGCAAGAAGAGAGAACCAAAAGGAGTGCACAAAAAATACGATTCATGTTAGAGAGTCCCATTCACCCATCACCAATTCTAGGGAGAAAATGGTTTCTTTTTGGTATATCAAGACAGAATGCCATTTTCACTATCTCACAGTGGGCAGCATTAGAAGCACTTCAATCCTTGAAGTATCAGATAAGATCAGCTTGTACATATGTATAATTTTTGTATAGTCTTTAGTTCTATTTTGTGTTGTTCATTTTCATTATTTTTTGCACCTTTTTTTTGGGTAGCATGACTTCATAGCCCAATGGCACACTTAAAGGCACTGGAGATTCTGGATTCTACTCCCTTCGATTATTTTTACAATCGATGGAAGTTCCCCAATTGGAGCTAGCTATTGTTTCCAAAATCTATCACTTGTTTTTGGGGACAACATATCAACTATTTTGGTCCTACAGGCCAAAATTCTCTCTTCCCTTCTCAAAAAAATGTTCTGAGCACTCAATTTCTTCAATTATTCAAGCATTTTTAGCTAAGGAACTTGCAGGTTTAACGGGTTCAAGAACTTCAACAAGTGAGCTCTCACAAAGGAACAAGTTCCAAACACTTAGGCAATATTAAGGTTGGTTCAACGTCGAGGTTCAACCGAAAGGTACATCGGTAGGCTTCAAACAAAATATTGAACCATTGAACCCCGCCTCCAAAGGTTCAATGGGTTCAAAGGTTCAACGACATCGGCAGACTTCAAAGAGTTAAGCGCTTCGGCAAGTTCAAAGTTCAACTACATCAAAAAGTTCAATAGCTTTGAAGGACTTAAAAAAAAGAAGACTTCGAAGAAGAAATATTGAACCGTTGAACTGTTGAACCTTGAACCAAAATATTTCAAAGTTCAAAGGTTCAACGAGTTCAACAAAAGAGAAAAGGATTCAAAAAATTCAAAGGACCAAAGGATTCCGAGAAAGAGGATGAACCGTTGAACTTTGAACCAAAATGGTTCAAAGTTCAAAGGTTCAAAGGTTCAAGGAATTTCAAAGTTTGAAAGGAAGCTTCAAGCAAAGGAAGGAAGTGAAAGATTCCAGAGACAAGTTCAAAGAGATGGTTCAGTCGATTGAACCAAGGAGCCGATTGAACTAAGGAGCCGATAGGACTGCCCAAACCATTGAACCATTGAACAAATGCACTCTCATGGTTCAAAGGTTCAAAGTTAAATGTGGTTCAAGTGACCAGTGATGTCCCTGTGGATGTCAAATTCAAGGTAACAAAATGCCTGTTTATTTTCAAATGTGGCACGGACCTAAAAACAAACTCAGCGACTAGCCAAAGAAGAAGTCGAAAGAGCCAATAGAAAGTGAGAAGATAGATTGAGAGCTTAGATCACTAATAAAAGGACAAAATACGTGGAAAGGAAAGAGAGAAAGACTAGAAATATCTGCATAAGAGTTATTTCTAGTTGGTGAAACAGTCCACCAAGTGGACATCAGAGAATGCGAGCACTCAAGGATATAGCCTATTTTTCTCCATCGAGTAAAGGTGAAGTGGATAGCTGTGCAAATATCAAGAAGAGGACCAGGTGGCCCATACTTTGGAGGGGACATTTGAGATGAATTTACATGCCATAGTTAAGGCCGATGCCATGTTCTAGCATGGCCCCTTGACAGAACTGAAAATTCATTCAAGGCATTGAATGCAGCATGGGCCATTCCATGAAATAAAGCACCAAGTCTTTCTCGACTGCTATATATTGTAATCTCTTATTTTATGCAAAGGAGATCTTTTTATTATCAGAAGCAAAACTCTACCAAAATTGAAAGGCGTTACTGAGACTTTGAGCTCAGATTGTTAATTGTATTTCATTATCTGAATGAGAAAGCAAGTGACCTTTCAGACTTTGTGTTGGAACAGCTTGTGTTGTTGAGGAAATTGTTCTTATGTCTATTTCCTGAATGCATTTTTGTCCATTTAATTAAATAAGTATAACTAGTGGAAGTAACCAGGAAGGTGTCCTAAAGCTGATTGTGGAGAGACTTTGTGTTGCCACAATTGTCTTTAGTGTGTTTATTTCTTTGTTTCTGTGTAAAGGATCTTGGGATGACTTTGTGCCCCCATTATTCTCCGTATTTCACTATTTGGTAGTTGAGGGGGAGACTTTGTGCTACACCTCATTCTACTAGTTACTACGTCCAGTTACTGTTACTTTCTAAAAAGAATTCCTATTGTTTGCTGCAGACCACTTCTGAAAGAAGAGAAGTGCCTTCTGTCATTTCGCCAGGATTTCTCCTTTGTTTGTGAACATCATTTCTGAAAAAAGAGAGATGGATGGTGTTATCCTACCCTGAGTGTTAGTTTTAGAATATATATATATATATATATATATATATATATATATATATATATATATATATATATATATACATACATATATACATATATACATATATATATACATATATATATATACATATATATATATATATATATACATATATATATATATATATATATATATAGCATCGTATAGTTATAGGGAACCTCCCCTTGATGAGAGGAGAGATTTTTCCCCTTTTGATGTGGTAAACCTGCACATTTGGCTGACCAATCTCCTTATGTTGTGGTTGAAACAACCTATTTTGCCCATCAATTAGCTGGTGACAAAATATTCACCCAACACATTGAAGGTCATTTGTGGTGTTTAGCATTTTCTTCCCTTCTAATTTACCCTACCTTGCCCATTCGTGTCTCTCATCCTACTAAATGTGGGATCATTATGATAACTATTCACCAATCTACACCATGCACCTTCATTGTCACCTTCACCAAAACCCAAAACCTCTATTTAAAAAAAACTTCTCCATCATCCCAAACCAACCCATGTTGTCCATCAAATTGGGGTAGCCAATTTGAGCACTATTTTCCAATCGTATTTAAACTACATTAGCATAGCATTCATTGACTATGTAGGCATTGCTTGACTTCTAAGGGTAGTTCAGCCACTAACAACTAATTTCCCTCTTATTTTCCTTCTTATTAACATTTTTTACTAACAACACTCTCTTACTTAGGGCATCTTATGTCAGGTAAGCTTTGGATTCTTCCTAGCATCCTTGTATTTTAACATCATCTAAGAATTCCTCTTCATTTTTCCCCCATTACTGGGAGAACTACATTGGCCTGAGATTTTTTTGGACTATGTAAGAAGCACTCATTTACTGAGGTCAGCTCAGCCACATCCTTTAATTTATTTTCCCTTCTCACCTAATATCTTTCCCTCCACCCCTCCACCTATCTCCTCACCACCTCCCTCCCTTTAGCTTGTCAATCTCTTTTAACACAAGGATTGACAACCTTCTTCATTAGCCCCTCTTATCTCCCATAAAGGCACCACCTACTTTGCTTTGTTGGCCTCCTTGACACCTTTCCTTGTGCATGCTTCATGGCTCACTTCCCTACCCACTTTTTGTAATTTTTTCCTCTCTCTCCACTTTTTACCAACCTTTCCCCTTATCTCCTTTGTCTTCTTTTTCCATCCTCATCATTTCCCCTTGTCCTTGGCAATTTATCACACCCTCTTTGTCACTCTCATTTTCTCACCAATTCTATATCATATTGTGCATCTTGCAAGATTTTTGTTTCTTTTGTTACTACACTTTTTATTTATGTGTACCACCATTCACTATCATTTCACCACTCTTCCCACCTTTCCCATTTTCCATTCTTCTTGTTTGCTTTATTTTCATCCTTTTTGTCTTCTTTTTTTCCTCCACAACTAGTTTCTACATGGCTATGTATCCTTTGAGAAGCCTTCCATAATTGCCCCTTTTCTTCTTATCAGTTTTTGCCTTTCACATTCCCCTTTTCCTCTTTCTATCTCGGTACTCGCTTGTCTTTTACATCTGTGTGAGTATCTGTGTTTTGTATCCCATCTTAAATTATTATTTTTTCTTCTTATCATCCCTAATCTTCATCCTTTATCTTCATCTCATTCCCTTTCATTATTTTCCACCATCCTCTCCTTTTTCTCCGTTTCATTTCATTTTTCTCATCTTAAGGACATTCCTTGTTCTTCCTAGCCTTCTTTTTTTTTCCTCTTAAATGTCCATGCTTGGCTCCTTCCATCCTTCTCCACCTTCATATTTATATGCAACCTCATTGTTTTATTCACCTATCTCTTCATCCATCTCCTGGTCCACCTTCACCTCATCCCTTGTTGGATTCCCTTTATTTTCTCCCATTTAACCTTCACCTCTTTCAAGTGCGGTCACTAGTTGTACCACTTCTACGTACATCTCCTTGTCTGCTTCCTCATGTCCTCCATGCCCTTGCTTTAATGCATGAAATATTGTTAGGTTCATTACTTCAAGTGAATCCCTTTCTTCCTTTAATGCATTTGCATGTTAATCATGGATCCTCTTTTTTTTTGTCCCTCTCCACCTATTCCCTTCACCCTACCTATCACCCTTTTCCCTTTTAAACCCTCTACCCATTTTGAGTTTATATGATCACAACATATAGTATGTTATGGTTTTGAATGTCTTCCATTTGATTTTGGTTTACAATGAGATATATACTGATCATATGACTTTATAACACAATCAACCATGCCCACAAGCTCATACGACCCACAAGTGAGCATGAGCACCACCAGCTATTAGGATGTAGATTCATTCCCCATTTCCTCTAGTATTTACTATTTTGAACCCCTATTACTCTAACCTTCAAATATTTTAGAATAAAAACTAAAACCACCTTCAAATGGAAGTTTTAGGGTACCCACGTTTGGATTCTAGTTATACCCTCTCACATGACCTACCTCCCAACCAATAATTTCCCTTGATTCTCCCTACCTGGCCTACATCTTCCTATGCACTGTAATAGGCCTACTCTTTAATCGCATTCTACCCAGTAACCTTTTATAGGAGTCACCTCTTCCACCAAACTATTTTCCTCAGTCTCTTTTAGACCTATTTCTTCCACCTTCCTTTTCAACTCCCCAATTTGTTTGTCTTTATACATTCTTCTTCTATTTTCCCTCTCAATTTTCCATTTATACCATTTATTTTCCTTCTTATTTCAACCTGCTCCCTCATTTAATTAATATTATTATTCACCTCACTCCATTTTCAAAAACCCCTCAGAGTCTTTCTCTGAATTCCCTCAAAACTCAATGCTTACTTATTTTGGGGGGCCCACTAGCTCAAAGGTTAAGGGTTCAAATCTTCACCACTTCTTGTTTACCCACTCTATTACTTTGCTTCCCTAAACCATTGAATAATACCTTTTCATATCCTGTTAATGACATTATTATGGAGTGTGCATAATGTCAACTTATTTGGATGGTGATGAAAGAACCCATTAGGTCACCATGGTAATTTGAGTAGTGCTAGATTTTCTAAAGCTTGGTAAAGCATATTTCTCTTTTTTTTCCTTTAAAATGGGTGCCAAAATTTCATGCTTAAACTTTATTATCCATGGCTATAGATTTCTTTTGCATAGTTGATGCAATCATCTAATTGCATCCTAGGTAATATCATCCACCATTTCTACCAAACCAATTAGAAAACTATTTGATAGCCATCTTTTCCACCCTTTGGAGCTTCCCTTTCTCTAATAGCCTTCAACTGAACCTAACTACATGATACATCAAATTAGGGAAACTAAGTTAACCAACACTCCCCACCTCAAAAGAACTACATTGGGCTTGAAGTTCATTTTAGACATTATGTCCATGGAACTATGTAGCCAGTGTCCACTTTCCTAGTGCATATGGAGTCTGCTCAACTACCCCATTCCAACCAACCAACCCACTTGCCCATGTCCACCTTGACATTGGCCATTTTTGACCCAATCTCTTTGCATGTTTTGTGATGACCTTGCCTTGGTCCTTTTGATTGCACTGACTATGTTTGTCATGTTGCACTTTCTACACCCCAAATCATGTGCAACTAGACTATTTATATTGTTCGATAGGAGCACTACCTACCCTGGATACCTGTGAACAACACCGACCTTTATAGATGACTCGATAAGCTTAAACCAATCAACACGTTGTGGACTAGTTTCCCTATCGTATGTCCATCTAGAACTTGACCTTATTTTTATCAACATTGGTAGCTTTAGTCTCTATGTAATATTTATTATCATGCTTAGTCATATTTTATGAATCTATTGGCATTTTCCATGACCAACTACCCTATGGCACCACCTAGTGCCTCCCCACCAACTACTTATCAAACCTGCACCTAATTCATCCTTTCTTCATCGACTCTCAATTTGAGGGGGGACACCTCCTCCCATACTTAGGGCACCTTGACCTTTGACTAGATGAATCATTTTTTTATATCTTGTTAATTCAAAGCTACATAACAAAAAGGGGTAAAATGTAGACACTAGAAAATTTTACACTTATAGTTTTTGATGACTAAATGCCTCAAGACCCCCTAAACCTTCTTAACCCTTAACCAACCCATCCTAACCTCACCAAATCACTATTATCTTATTCACATATCACTATTTGAAAGTATTATTCAAAAGTACTATTCACTATCACTAGTCACTGTGGGACCCACTATCACTATTCATGATGACATGGCAAGTGACATGGAAGGTGATTTGGGAGGTGATATGAAAAGTGACATGGATTAGAAGTGAGGTGGCTTAATGTGGGACATCATACCCCACCTGGGACACTTTCCCAAAGTGCTTAATGATCTCATTTAAGCATCACAAGGGTCCCCCCTTGAAATATGGCAAATTTCCCCTTAAGGGGCCATCATTCAAAATATATTTTGTCTTCACACATGAAAGTGGCAAGTTAGTCTTTGGTTATTAACATCTTGTTATAGGTA
The DNA here is from genome assembly GCA_037957365.1 of Torreya grandis. Lineage (NCBI taxonomy): Eukaryota > Viridiplantae > Streptophyta > Pinopsida > Cupressales > Taxaceae > Torreya > Torreya grandis. Next base: position 1,338,275 of record JARHVA010001863.1, on the reverse strand, counting down.
TTTGGAGGAGGTCATCATTTTGGAGGTCATCCACATCTTGTAGGAAAATAATTTAAAGCAGCGAAGCTCTACCAAAATTGCCTCAAGACATCTTCAATAACATCAACAACAACATTTTTCTTCAAGCTTGGAAGTTAACATTTGATTTTGTTTCTTCAATTTCATTTTATCATTCCCTCAGATTTTTAATCTCTTCATCCCCACTTATCCATTTTCTTCCTTTATCATTTCATTATCTCAATACATATGCTCCCTTGCCATGTTTTATCCATTCACAACTTTGCCACTTTTACCCTCCTTATCCTCTTCCCCTTTTGCCATCTTAACTAATTACCTTATTACCTCATCAACCATTCACATATTTATCCCATTTTAACCTTTAAATTTTCATTACCTTAACCATTTATCAACCAACCAAACCACCTTTCTTTAATCCCTTCTTAAATTTCCAAAACAAAACCATAACCTTGTTTTGACTAATTTTTAGCATTAATTGTTTTATTTAGTCATTGTTTTAAAATCACTTAACTTTCTTGTCTTAATTCAATTATTTGTTGTTATTTACTTGTTTTTAATTTTAGTTATTTGTTTTTTTAAATTCAAGTATCTTTCCTTTTTATTCACAAACTTAAGTGTTAAAAGCAGGTGGATTGACAACCTCCTAGAAAGCTTTCACTTCTAGGATTTAGCTCATGCTAGGAAATAAACCCAACTACTTGTCTAACCAACAAGTTTTGTGTTAGTGCTTTCTTATTGTAGGTTATTCTTCCCTAACCAAAGAGGAGTTCTCAAAAAGTCTAGATTCAACACACATGCATTTAACATGTATTCTTCTACACACCCTTCTTAACTAGTTTCTTCTTTTCACACTAGAGAAAAAGAAAAAAATAGATAGAAATAGTAAAAAGAAGGGAAAGTTATAACCCAATTATTTGGGCCCATACGTCATCACATCAAATTATGGATCGAAGGCATACCAACTAGCTACTCTAGATGGCAAAGAACTCCAAGAGCCCATGAACATTGTACATCTCAAGTGGTTCTACACTTGACAACTTTTGAACCATTATCTACGAGACCCCTTACTTGGGGGCAACTTGTGCTGAAGTCATTTTATCCTACTATTCTATCAGGGACCATCCTATGTTGGACCATATTCATTATGTTTTAACCTACTGTAAACTGTTCTCATGAGAACCATATTATTTTATAACTTTGGACCATTTAAACTTTGGATCATTGGCACTTTGGATCATTTATATTCCAATTAGACTCTTTATCCCACCCTAGACCATCTTATTTTGGACCATATTTATTTTATCTTGTTTTATCCTGGACCATTCTCCTAAGAACCATATTCTTTTCATGCCCTAGACTATTGTGACCTGGATAGTTCTATCCCTTGACTATTTATGATCCTGATTATGACTCACAGGTATTTTGAACACACTTAGTGCCAGTTTTAGAAAGTAGTTCAGCTTAAACAGTCTTGTGTAACTTCCTCTTATATATGAGTGAACATATATACATTATGTTGTAGAAAAGTAGGTGTATTCAATCATGGACCTTGTTAGGCATTTATCTAGTTGTCCAGGTCAGATTTATACTTGTTCCAATGTGGTACAGGCCTTGACTAATCCTATAGCACTCAACATTTGACACTTGACTGTATTGGCATCACTTCACATAAAGCACAAGCTTTTTGTGCTCACTCGAATCGTAGTGGAGAAGGGACTGAGATCTATGTTGGGCTAGTTATCCCATGGCACAACTCTATCCTTTGGGTATTTTGGTTAATGCAATGACAATGGTACATTCATGGGCATAAGTCATCTTGGGGTGGGGGAAAACTGACTATCTATCAGGCATAAGTGTATATGAAGTAAGTCTATAACTTCGTGTGCACAAGCCTTTGGTTCCCTTGGCTTAATGGCATTCAAACACTTGAGGGGTCACTAGGGTACCTAGTTGAGGGACTTAGGCTTAGGTTTACACTTAGACACAGGTATTATTGCAAGGCATAATATTTTACCCATACTTAGAGAATTTCTTATATCGGGTGTTGGAGTCTTCATGAGCTATAGGCCTGTCATAGATGAGTTAAGTCAAAAAATCATAGAGATCAACATACACACTATAAATTTAAGCATTCAATCTATTAAATAATTTAAAAATCCCTTCATCATTAAACAAAGTTCAATAACAATACATATATATCACTAGGAACTGAGCAAATGCTCATCTTAAGCTACTAAAGGCCCATAGGCTCATAGGTAAGCTTAGGCATTAAAATGGAGAGAAATAAAGGTGTCCTAAACTAAACTTTAAGTTTTGATGGTGAACATAGCATTTAAAACTAATCCTTTAGGGATTTGTTACTCCAATCTTCACCTTTTGCTAACTGGGCTTAGCCCATTTTTATAGTACGTCAGGGCATCTTAGTGCCATAGGAAATGAAGCATGTTAGTTGTTGAACTGGCATTAAATGTACTAATTTTATTAGCTCCACTACCTTGCCTCTAATGAGTCATGACTATCTTGTGCACCCACTTCCAAATGATGATTTATCTAGAAAGGAATTAGTTAGTCGCCTACCAGTTGGCACCACAAGATGTCAAAATAACAATCATGACAAGTGATTGCCTTATGCCCAAGTGTCTTCTGTGTTGGCATAGATCCTATACTTAGATGAATTTGGGGCCCAACATTACCCCATAAAAAAAATTAGTTCATCCTCAGACTAATCTTATAGCACCTTAGGTGCACAAAACTCGGGTGTCCACTCCTTTAGTTCTGCTCTGAGGTCCTCAAAACCCTTGATTATGAGCTTGATTTCTTTTGTGGCACTATCCATTTTTTTAAAGGCAATATTGATGGTGAGCACATCAGTTTTATCCAACTCATTCGTAAAGGCCTATAACCTTTCCTTCACCTTTGTTATCCCTCCATTTAGGATCATTCCTTGCTTCTAGGCCTTTGTTTGTAATGTGAAGAAGAGTTCTTTTAGGTCCTGCTCCTGGGTCTTGATTTGGGTGCTCAAAGTGTTGACCTATGAAATTATCTAAGCATGCTCAGCCCTGCTCATAGTATATGTATGTGCCATCAATGTGTCCTTCTCCCCTTTTTCCCTTTTGAAGGGCACATCGATGACTGATACCTAAGTGGAAAAGTTACAAAACATTACACCGATCGCTTCTATGCCCTCTTCAAGATTCACAAAGAAGTTTTCCACCTCTTTGAGTTTTGGGGTAATATATTACTTAATATTATCGCAAGGGTCCTCCTCTTCTTCTAGCATTGATTTTTCCTTTAATCTTGGGAGTATTTTCTCTACTAGTGTACACACCTTATCGATCTCTAAAAAAATTGACATGTCGATGCCATCTAGGATGGAGGGCTCAGCTTCCTCCACATGCTCAGCCAGTTGTTGTAACTTGAATTTTATTGCCTTATTCTTTTCCTATTCCTCTAACATGATCTTTTTCTATCTTGAATCTCTAACATCATTAATGGTGTTCTTTTGTGCTACCTCAGAAGCCATTTAGATGAGGGCATTAACCAACCTTATTGGATTCATTGCATGAGGGTTGAAAAAAAGTGTATCATGCTCTTAATCTGGTTGGTCTGCACTGAGGACTAAATTTTATGGTACCTAAAATTGAGGCTCATCCATATAACTATCAAAGGTAAACAATAGTTGTTGGCACATTAGTGTCATGGTGGTTCTGGGGGGCATGTACTCCATCATATAATAATATTCATCTGTGAACCCCTTATGTGCCTTCTCTCATAGGCTCGACTCAACTTCCTCACCTTAGATGTCTAGCTCCATCTACTCTGGCTCTTTTTCATCAGAACTAACACCTTATTCGACACTTTCCTCTGATGTGTCTTATTTCTCTAGTAGGGGTTTTTCCTTAGACTTGTCCCCTTCATTTGTTTCTTCCTTTTCTTTGGTGCCAACTTTTCCCTCCTGAGTATACTAGGTTTTAATTATGCTCTATGTTTTCCTCTTTAATGCACCAATATCACCTTCTTGGTCTCCAAGTGCCCCTTCACTACTTGGGTGTGTTTACGGTGTAGCTCCAATGTGCTAAAGGGGGTGCTAAGCACCTCTGTTTCTTTATCCTTTATGGGTTGTATGATTTTTATAACCCTCTTTTCTTCCTTTTCTCTCTTGGCATTTTCCTTTTGGGCCATCTTTATCTCTACCTTCCTCTTCTTTACTACCACAGTTGTCTTTTCCTCAACCCTTATCTCCTTAGCCTTAGCTTTATCAATCTCTACCTAGGTCATGCCCTTGGCCTTCATGGCCTCCCTTTTTTGATACAACTCTAGCACCACCTCTATATGGTCCTTACTGAGGCCCATTTCCATCCATTGGCACCTCTTCTCCTCCTTAGTTTATGGAGGTTGTGTTGCAAGTTCTGTGGTGAGGGCGTTTGACAATTTTTTAGCTTCCCCAAGCACAATAGTAGTACCACCTTAGAGAGCCTCATGAATTTATGCAATGTTGAGCTCTTTTTCTATTTCTTCTTCTTAAATGATATACACTTTTATCTTTCCATCTTATTCTTCTTCTTCCTCTTCTTTCACTCATTACGCTTTTGCTTCCTCTTGCACCTTTTATGCCTCCATCTCTACCAAGGTTTTCATGGGCATCGCCACTGGCCCCTTGGACTTATTATTTTTCTTCACCTTTGGCTTGGGTGATGAAATCCCTAGTGTAAATACCACACACTTATTTTTTGGCACAGAAGGGGTAGCTTCATTACCAGAGGTGATCTTCAATCAAAAGCACTCTTGTATTTTCTCTAGGGTTTCTCCCTACTTCTTCTGAGGGGATTTTCTTGATGCCACTGATGCCAACTCTCCTTCTTTACCAACTTGAAAGGGGAGGTCATCATCCTTATCCATGCATGCACACTTCTTCCTTGGATTCATCTCATAGAAGAGCCTGTAGATGTGCCCAAGAATGACCTCTCTTTCAAGGGGATTGATTTTGGTAGCATATGAGTCATTCTCCTCATATTTGGTTTATTTTCCCCCTAGGTGCACATATTGGTGCCTCATCTTGCATATTTCTTCATCCATAGTCTTTACCGAGATATCCACCTACTGTGCATTGGAGATTCTTTGTAGCACCTCTCTAAAGTACTTGGCTAAAAATGCATAAGGTAGTTTTAACCAACCAAAGTGATTCTCATCTTTGAGTGCCAATTTAATGATGTAGAAGTGTTTCATAAAAATGAAATTCACCATTCCAAATAGACTCTAGGGGCATTTTTTAGGGATACAACATTCTTCTTTGAATGCTTCAATATACCATGTGCACCATCCCATTACTTGAGATTTATACTTTAGGGTGAAGGAAGGGGGTAAGTGTGGTTCTGGTATTTCAATTCTAAGGAGTCATTATACACTAAGAAGACCCACAGGTTGTCTTCATCACCATCGGGCATGTCGATCTCCTCCATCACAATCAAGATCAACATGGAACCCCATCAAAAGGTATCTTACACCATATAAAATTAGATCATGTTCTTTATTATGTCTTTTGTGATGAACTTGATGATGTTAAATTTTTCCCTTGTGCCATGTGGTAAGTGATGGACATATAGGTCTTTGTTACATCCACCCACCAGCCACTAGGACATAGTTTTGAACTCTCCAAGTATGTAGCTAGTCTCATCTCAGGATCCTTAATGTCCTTGATTGAGAATGTGAATCCTCTTTTATAGTAACCTAGGAGTTTCTTGACCCTTTTGACTTTAGCATCATCTACCATCATCTGGCAAATCTCTATGCTAGAGCTTAGGAGTCTAATGATTCTATCGATAAGGTTTGTAGATAACCTCATGTGCCTCCTTATAAATTATAACCTGTCCTTATGGATGCGTGAGAGGAGGAACTACATGAGTTCCTCCAACATCCTAAAACTCATTAACTTATAGAGTTTCTTCACATTAGTGGTCATCAATTTGTCTTGGATTGAGACATCGAACAATACTATACCTTCTAGAGTCTTTGCCCCTGTGTCTATCACCTAGTCTTGTGATAGTCATACATATTTCTTGACGTATGGTGGTTATATTATTTTAGGTGGTATTTGTGCATAATTATTCCTATTTTTCTCCCATCAAGACCTCTTCAAGAAATTGCATGTTTGAGTATGCCATCTTCTCATATACCTCTAGATCAACTTTGGTAATGCTTGCCCCTTCTATGAGTGGTGTTGTTATTTTCATGATGGTAGCTTATGTTACTAATCATGCTTACTTGACATCTTTTTTTGCCTACTATGGGCCCAAACTCATCCACTTTTTCCCCATTCTAAACATGCTAGTGTTAAACCACAATCTTTTTATCTTTTCAAAGCCTTCAATCTTTGTTGGTACTTCTCACAGTCATGAGGTCTACGATTGTATGTTCATATCTCAAGCTTCATGTGCCATAAATTTTGGCCTCAACATCACTTTAGTTTTCTACTACCTAGTTATCACCCAATTTATGCCCCTTTATTTCCTATACCAATCTCATAGGGAATGCAATTTGTTTCTTTACACAATTGTTCACTTTTCACATATAGGGGTGTTTAGGTCTTGTTGTAGTAGGGTCTCCTTGATTTATCTCTCTGGTTTATTGGTTTTTCTCTAGTTTTCTATTCAAAATTCAAATTAACACAAATTTTGTAACCAGATGTATTCAATTTTTCACTATTTTATAACTCTATTCTCATTTATGCCTTAATTATGGTTGATTAATGGTGTGACGGTGCCTACACTCTTTAGGATTCACTACAACCCATGAAATCCACAAAAATATTCTATTATTTATGCATTCAATGAAAATATTTGTGCCTCCACTGCCACCTCATTAACTTCTTCTAACAACTTTTCAGTGAAGTGATGTGTAGTTCAAACGGTCACTTCCCACCTCACTTTGGGTGGATGATAATTTGTCGTAACTACCTTCTCCTATGATTTGTTCACTTTGCATGACCTTCACCTTCAATATGGAAACTTGGGTGTAGCACCTCATATGTGCATGATTTAGCCTCCTTGATCCCATTTCCTTTTCCTACCATGCTTTTATTTCAAGCGTACTTGTCTATCTTGGTCAATTTCACTACATTTTTGTCTTCTTGCCTTGGCCTTTCCTACCCCATACAAATCCCTTGTGTTAATCCTTCAGCATGGCATTCTCATATGATCTCTTGCACATGATCATGTTGTGTGTCTTCACTCTATCTTTTTTTCACTAATGTCTTGTGTGACTCTCTCAGTTCATATTTGTTTCAAGTCTAGTGAGTTCTATATACCCAAAAACTTAGATTTCTAGTTGTCAGTGCTTAGGAAGTAGCCTTGCTTGACTCACCCAACTAGTATTATGCTTAGAAGCACTGAACTATCCATTTTATAGGCCTAAAAATGCCTCACTTCTTGAATCTTGTACATGAAGTATGGTACACCTTGTGTCTAACTATGGCAAACTTCATGTGGCCATAACTAAGGTGTCTAGCCTTAAACACTTGGGGTGCATCCATACTTGACTCACCCGACTGGAATTATGCATGAAAATGCCAAAAATATTTTACTGGTAGCCTCAAAGTGTCACTTATTCACTTACCACATCAAAATTTCAAACAACACACATAAAAGGAACTTGTTTGGGTTATGCCAAACTTTATTCTAATCACTCAATACATCCAACTCATGACTAGGAAGTCAGTGTCTGATGGCACAAGTGTCACCCTATTACCGATACAGCTTCAACCAGTTGTCATTAAAATGCTTAGGGAGCATTTACCCTAATAATGTGCACAACTTACATGCACTATTCTCTAATATGTTGTGGATGACATATGGGTCCATCATCCTTATCTATAGCTTGCCTAGGTCCTTGATATACTTGGAGTCATAGAGAAAAATTAATGCCCCTTTTGTTAGCACCTTGTGCTTTATATACTTGTCATGTTAGAGCTTTTGGAATGCTTTCTTTAGCTACTAGCTCCACCATGTTTGGGCATGCATCTCATCTAATCACTTTAAGTCCTCCAACCTTGCATTCAATGATTCTTGGTGATCTAATCGACTAATGTGCATGATGTATAATGATGGCACCAGGAACTCCATCGGCAAGATCACATAAATGCTAAACACTAGTTGAAATGGTGTAGCCTTATTTAAGTACTTGTAAGTTGTATGATATGCTCATAACACTATCGACACTCGATCATCCTAATATTCATGACTAACATCACATATATTTGTGAGGCACATCCCTAGGATATTTTTAAATGCCTTAGTTGTGCCATTCGCTTGGGGATGGTAAGGCATTACCTTGTTGTGCACCACTATGTATACTATTATCAAGATCCACATAGTTTTATTAATGAAGTGCATGCCCTTGTCATTAGTCAAGCTGAATGGGCACCCATAACAGTTTATGATGTTCTCCCATATGAACTTTACAACTGTGATGGATGTGTAGTTTTTGGTTGGCATAGCCTTGGCCCACTTGGTGAAATAGTTAGTGGTCGCTAAAATTTACCTCATTCATGTGTGTCATGTTGTAGGAGTAATTGGTTCAACAAAGTCAATGGCACATTTCTTGAATGGCACTTGGGAAAGAATGGGGATGAGAGGCATCTCATCCTGGTGGTTGGGTTTCCCTATGTGCTAGCATATGCTGCATTCCTTGGTGTAATATTTCACATCCTAAAATAGACTTGTCCACCATAAGCCTGACTACAACACCTTGTGCATCATTATGTCTCCTGTATAATGGCCTCTTTTTATCCCCTCATATGCCTTGTGTAGGATGGAGTCCCTTTCATGATACAAGACACATCGGCACAAAAATTCATCTCGGCCTAGTTTGTACAGTTCCCCACTAATGAGATGAAAAGGGACAACACAAATTATGATTTGTTTCTTTTCTTTGGTTGTCATTATTTAGGGCACAAATCTAGATGTTAGAAAATTTGTTATCTCTGCAAAGTCCTCAGGTGCGTACTGGATTATATAAAGTTGTGCATCTAGCATATCATCCTTAATTGGTGCTACTACATCACCTAAGTCTATATGAGATAAATGGTCTGGGCCCAAGTTCTATTTTCTAGGCTTGATGACAATAGAGAACTAGAATTATTGAAATAGAATCATCCATCTAAAAATGCACCCATGGAGAATGGGATTATTCATGAGGTACTAAAATGCCTCACAGTTTGTGAAAAATATGAATGGGGTTGCCAACAAATATTGTCTAGTTTTTTGTAAGGCATAAACCATGGTGAGCGCTTCATGCTCAATTGTGGTTTAGTTATACTCTACCTTTATTAATTGTATACTAGTGAAGGAGATGGGGTGATCCATTTTGCCTTTGCTAGGCTATGCCAAGATTGCACCAATCGCAGAGCTAGATGCATCGACATGGACGTGGATGGGGTCATCCAATTAGGGAATTATAAGATAGGCACATTAGCTAATATGAGCTTCAAAGTTTTGAAGGCATCCTCTTACACTTTTCCCTAGTATAATGGGTCATCCTTGCGTAGGATCTCTTTTAGTGGTGCCATAATCTTTGCATATCTCCTTATAGAAATGTTATAATACCCACAGTAGCCAAGAAAGGCATGAATATATTTTTGTGTGGAAGGAATCTGGAGCTGAATGATGATCATAATCTTTATGGGATAGATGATCAGACCATCTTTACAGACGATGTACTCGAGAAAGGTTCTAAATGATGTCACAAAGATGCACTTCTTTAGGTTTAGGGATATCTAAAGCTTCCTGAACCTCTTAAAAATTAGGCATAGGTTATCAAAATGGTCCTTCATGAGGCCATACATCATACAGTCATCTAGGTAAACTTGGAGGAACTTGTGGATGAAATATTTAAATACGGTGATCACCACTCTAGAGAACATGGCTAACACATTCTTGAGTCCAAAGGGCATCTCATTATAAGAAAAACAACCCCATTCAGTTGAAAAGGTTATTTTGGGCTTATCCTTCTCCTCAATCTAGACTTGGTGGTATCCAAAGAACCCATTAGTGAAGGTGTAGATTTTACAACCTACAATGCCTTCCAGGACTTCATCAATGAATAGAGTCTGTAAGGGGTCATTAAATTAGACAACATTTAACATTCTATAATTAATGCAAATGTGAATGCACCCATCCTTCTTGATGCTTATTACCATCAAGCTCACCCAATCAAACACTTGGATAAGGTAAATGACCCTTGTAGCCAGTATTATGTCAATCTCTATTTTGACCTTAGCATGGAGGTTGGGATTCATTCTGTAGGGGCACTTTTTGATTGATCTTGTGCTATTGATTATATTTATGCTCATCTTCCCAAGGGATGGGTGGGTGCCCTTCATATCTTGATAAATCCTAGGGAATAAGTCTTAGAATTCCTTCAGGAGGTCTATGATGTGTGTCAATTCTATGTCAGACCAATAGACACCCAGAGTAGCCATATTTAGCTCTCCTTCTATGTTGATGGTCTTTAGTGTTACACAGTATGTTTTATTCTTTTCTTGGTGTGAGTCCTCGACTTGTTGAGTTCCCTCAGTTATATCCATGTGAAGATGAGTGAGGTCTTATTCACTAGGAGTGTTATCATCTACTTGGCATACATGCTTTCTTTTATTGATCATCATTTTCTAGTAGCACTCCTAAGTTTCATCATCTTCTCCACTTGAGTCACTATTACGTGTTTGTTCCTCAAATAAAGTCAGGAGTTCCAACCCATTTTCCCTAAACATGTCTCTTAGGTGCTCCTCAAGGATGGTGATGTCCTCGAACACTACCCTCCAAATTAACTGCAATGGTTTGATAAATTCTAAGTTCTGTAAGGAAAAGGAGAAGGTATACATGAACTTCTCCTTAAGGGAATCCCATTTGGTTGTCTCTTAATGCATCTCATTGATCACATAACATGCTTTCACCCTTGTCTTCAAAATTTTATAAAAGGCATACACCCATAAGTTCTTTGGGGTAGTCATGTCATAGTCAGTCCATGTCTCTTCACATAGGTGCACATGCACCACAAGATTAGAGTCACCAGATTATGCTGATATATCCAAGTCCTCGTTATTCCTCTCAAATCTAGTGCAAATGGTGGCTTTTACTTCTAGTTAGGTTGGCAATTTAGACTTTTGCACTACCCACCAATGTGTGGTAGTGCTTCTCAAGGTATACACTAGTGTGCCCATTCTATCTATTTCTTTGGGGATGCATGATTTAAAGTCATGGACATACTTTTCTATTGAGTTTCTCCCTTCAAATTTTGGGAGTGTTATAAACTTGCCTTTGCTCAGGCAGAGTACCTATTTTACTTTCTCCCTATTGTATAGGACCCATCATTATGGAGTGAAATCAATCTAGACCCAACCAATCCTCACAGGCTTTGTCACCTTTGCACACACCAAGTGGCATCTACAATCGGTGGCCCCATAAGCCTCATCAACCCATCAGTTGTAAGAAACATCAGTGGTGTCTGAGGCTAACTACCCATCCTCCCAAGAGAGTAATCCTTGATTAGAAGGGTTGAGATTCTTGGTGCCTTGCACCGTGATGTTATATATATGGTTGATCTCATCCTCCAAATCAAAGCACTCCACATATCACTTGATAGGGGAATCACTACCCTTTCTTTATCTTTTTTGAAGGTCATATATTGCTTCTTGAAGTGCACATTAACATTATTTGTGTAACACCATGGCCTTCTTATAAATGCTAGATAGTTATCTTATTTAGCTAGCTCGATTACCTTGAAGTCAGTGTGGAATTTAGTGCCCATAATATCTGTAATATCACCCTTCAAAATTCCAATTAGTTGCACTCAGGTCTTGTTGGCCATGAAAAGTACATGGGGAAAAGGCCTCAAGGCTGGCCTACCCATCTTTTCCCATGCATTTTTGGTCAAGATATTGACCTTAGTGCCTGTGTTGATAAGGACCTCACAGAAAGACCATCTATCAATGGTGGCATTCACTAAGTGTTATTTCTCATACTTTGTATTTTTTGTATGCCTAACCTCTCATTCCCTCTCCATGCATGACATAGTAACTTTAATTGATTGTTGTCCTCCATGTTCTAGAATCAAGTTCTTTAATAGGGGTAACATCCCTTCTATTTATAAGAGTTTCAAGATCTCTATTAGCTCTTGTAATTTAACCTCTTGTCCATCCTTATTTTTGTGAGAGGTAACAACCTACACCTCTAGGTCTCACATCAGTTGGAGCTCTCCTTGTAGTTTCCAAACAACACCCATAGTTTGTTGTAATACATCTTTTTGGCACATAGGGTCTAGATAAGGCATGGTTTGGGTTTTTAATGCATAATGCACTTAGTGTAGCTCAGTTCCCCATATTCTAGGTGTAACTCTAATATTGGCACAATTAATAATTGAGTGGTGAGTCCACTCTGAGTAGTTGCCTATATTTTGATTAACTCTGTGCACACTAGTTGCACCTTTGGAGACCATTTCACCTCTTTAAACTCACAACTAATTATCCCTATGCCCTTTTCGGTGGTCATCCTACATTGGGTCAGTTTTTTAAACAAGTTAGGACATTCCTCAACCTTGTGTGTTCCTCGACAATACCCACATGTTGGATGTGTAGGGCAATCGTACTGATAGTTATCAATTGAACCGCATTTGTAACATGATCATGGTGGGAACCTTCCTCCACCACATCTACCACCTCACCCTCTGGCACCTCTCTACATCCCATAACCTACATTACATTTGTTATAACCCTCATTTTCTTGGGCTCCTTACCCTCTTACTACTATTTTTACTTTTTGTGCACCTCTCCCCATGTTCTCATGCATCTCATCGATTATGTGACAATCATCCATGATATGTGTATAGGCATCACATAATCGGCAATAGGTAATTGTGCTGACCTAACTGGCATGTTTCAACAAAGGGTTGTTGCGAACATCATGTCCCTCACAACAAACTTCATAGCTGAGGATTAGTGTGCACACATTCATTTGAGGGAAGTTGTTTTTACTATGGCCTTTCATCTTACAATTGGTGTACCACAACCCACTTTTAATGTCTTCTGATAAACTAGCAATCAAGTTTTGTAGTTGAGAGGCCATAAATGCAATCTATGCCTCTGTGAATGGGCTAATTCTTATATCGATGTTCCCCACCACCTCGACTCTGAGCATGGATTCAAGCTCTTCCTGAAGGTCTATGAATGTTTTCATGGATAACACCATTTTGAAGGGTACTAGAAATCCTCCAATGAACCATTGGACATGTTAGGAGGGGTGAATAAAGTAAGGGAGCTTGGAAGGAGAGTCTTGAATCTAGTATTATAAAAGTGCATACTCTCTGATAATCCTTGGTTGATCTCCTTGAGCATGGTAATACTTTGCTGCTCAAACTTAGGTATATCAAATTATTTCAAGAAGGCTCCTTTCAGGGTGTCATAATCAACCATAGTTTGGTTAGGATCAAACTTCCTATACCAATTATAGGCATGATCAAGTAAGGTCATCACAAATTAGATTGCCTTGCACTCAAACTAGGTTATTTCCTAAGTGCGTAATTATAATTCACAGTTGAGCACATGCTTTATAGTGTTCTCTATGCCTCAATAGTTAGGCAAATGCTTGGCCATCTCATAATAAATTTGGGGTAGGAGAGAAGCTAGTGTCTAAGGTACTTATCCCCTGGTACTTTTCCTAGTGGTGGTCCTCTAATGCCTCTAGCCACTAGGCTAGGTATTGGTCTCATGGTTACTACTGACATCATAAAATATGATGACACTATACTTATAACTAGTGGCATGAGGTGAATTCTTCCAAGATATTTCCTAGGCTATACAACTAACATTGGTTGGATAAGGGTGCTTGAACTCATATTCTATCTAGTTAGGCTAGCACCTCGAGGTTTAGAGGTATCCTCACTTATCTCCTTGTAATAAACAACTTGTTCAATCACAAAATTTTGGTCTAAATATACAAAATGATCAAATTCTAAGTTAATAATGGATTTAGTTATCGATCTTCTATCTTTTTTTGGGGGATCTAGTGCATGAGCTCACACCATAGGTTCAAAGGGGGTTGGTGCATCTGACACATCTCTAATGGTTAATTTCTATAGGGACCCTGAGCATTCTCCTGTCAGTTATGGATCTCGTTCCATGGCTTTAAGGGTTTCTTCCTCTAGGTGTTGTTGCCATTCAAGAGATCCTTCCCCATGCCCTTCTCACTCGCTATGAGTCATCTCAGCACTTCCAAGTTCTATATCTTCAATCAGCCCAAGCCTCCTCTTGTTATAAGCCTATCTTTTGAGTTCTCAGGTGTCAATCTATTCATCCCCTTCTGTTGTGCCTCACTTACACATCCTATTTTCCCCATTGCATTACTCATATGCAAGAGGAATTTAGCCTTCCATCCTCACAATTTCAAAGCCATAATCCACCATCACTTTCTTGAGTTTGGTGCCAAATTCTTTCAAAAATGTGCCTTTGGGTTTGTGCAAGAAATGATATTCTACTTCTTTAGGGTAGGAGTATGTCGATACTATGAATTCAAGAATGTAGTTATTTAACACCCCTTCCCAACATTTGTCTGTAGCTCTAGTCTAAGGGGTGTCTAAGTTCTCAATCTTTTCTAGGCATTCTTTCTATACCATTGCAACAATAAAATTCAATAGGTCCTGACAACGGAACCAAAATGTTGTAAAAAAATATGTGTCTTCAATCATGGACCTTGTCAAGCACTTATCTAGTTGTCCAGGTCATATTTAGACTTTTTTTAATGTGGCACAAGCCTTGACTAATCATATAGTGCTCAATATTTGACACTTGACTATGCTGACATCACTTCACATAAGGCACAGGCCTTATGTACTCACCCAAAGAATAGCGTAGAAGGGACTAGGGTTTATGTTGGGCTAGTTATGCCATGATGCAACTCTATCCTTCATAGATTTTAGTTAGTGCAATGGCAGTGGTGGATTCATGGGCACAAGCCATCGTGGGGTGGGGGAAAACTGAATATTTGTTAGGCACAAGTAAATATGAAGTAGGTATATAGCTTCATGAGTGCCAGCCTTTGGTTCCCTTGGCTTAATGACATTAAAGCCCTTGAGGGGTCACTAGGGTACCTAGTTGAGGGACTTAGGCTCAGGTTTGCGCTTAGATGTAGGTATCATTATGAGGCATAGGGTCTTGCCCATACTTAGAGCATTTCCTATATTAGATGTTGGAGTCTTCATGAGCTACAAGCACGCCATAGATGAGTTAGGTCAAAATCTCATAGAGCTCAATATAAATACTAGATATTTAAGCATTCAATCAATTAAACAATTCACAAAGCCTTTCATCATTAAACAAAATTCAATAAAAATACATATATATATATATATATATATATATATATATATATATATATATATCACTAGGAACTGAGAAAATGTTCATCTTAAGCTACTAAAGGCCTAGAGGCTCACAGGCAAACTTAGGCATTACAATGGGGAGAAATAAAGGCATCCCAAACTAAACTCTAAGTTCTAATGGCGAACATAGCATCTGGAACCAATCCTCTAGGGCTTCACTACTCTAATCTTATCCTTTTGTTAACTGGACTCAACTCACTTTTATATTGCTTGGGGGCATCTTAGTGTCATGGGGAATGGAACATGCCAGTTGCTGAGTTAGTGTTGGATGTACTCATTCCACCAGCTCCACTACCCTACCTTCAATGAGCCATGATTGTCCCATACACCTGCTTCCCAATGATGATTGAGACCAAAAGGATTTAGTTAACTGCCTACCAACTGACACCACAAGATAACAAAATTAAAATCATGACAAGTGATTGCCTCATGCCCAAGTGTCTAATGTGTTGGCATAGATCCTATACTTAGATAGATTTGGGGTCCAACACATCAACACATGGTTTTTGCCTGATGAATGGTTCTTCAGATTTATCTAGCATTGCACATTATTATATTGTTATTTAGTAGGCATTATTTCCTTAGAAATATATTCACGCTCTTACCATTATACAAGTTTGGGCCATTGTAGCTAGCTTTAGCTATTATTGGAACTTCTAGTCTTGGACATGCATCTTATTGATTAGTTGGTTCCCGGCGCCATTGTTTATATTCACAAGGGATGTTGTAGCGGACTTTCACTATTATTAGAACTTCTACTCTTAGACATGTATCTCCTTAATTAGTTGGTTCCCTGCACCATTATTTATATTCACAAGCCCCATTGTAGTTGGTTTAGCTGTTATTTGAGCTCTTAATTTTGGATGTGCATCTCCTTAGCTAGGTAGTTCCCTTGGGCCTTTTATTAATATTTCATTTCTGTTGTTTATCCCAAAAACACTAGAACATAATCGTACAAAAAAACAAAAATATTATCTTACACTTTTATTATGATCCCACGCTCGTGTCATTTTGTGAGCACTCTTTTAAAATGTTCTCACCATTTTGCGAGACTATTTCCTTATTTCCTCTACAACATCAATCATGTTTCCTTATCATCACTTTTGTTCTATCCCATTTTCTAGGAGAACTACATTTGACTTAAAGTTCATGTTGGATCTCACATGCATGGAACTATGTAGGCAACATTCACTTGTCTCGTACATCTAGAGTTAGCTCATCCAACCCTTCTTTTTATTCTATTTTTCCCATCGTGTTTGGTGTTGTTGTTTCCCTATCACATGGGGGCAACTTTGTCTCTATTGTTTTTGTCTTATTGTACTAGTCTCATTATTTCTTAGATTAAGGGTCACCCTATCACATAGAGTAAAGCCTCTATTACATTTACATGAACAATTCACCTTTTACTTTATTTCTACTACCATTGTGACTAACTCTTGTTTATGTGTGTTTAGTTGATCTTTATTATTGTTTAGTTGTGCTTTCTTATCTCTCCATTTATTTTGTTGATAGTTTGTTCATTTTTATTCCTTTGTCATTTATTCTTGGTGTTTTGGTCTCTTGTGTTACTGTTTTGTCTTGTATTGCCTTATTCTTTTGAGTTAAAATACAATCTCTACTCACTTTTTTGTCTAGTTTTCAGTTAGGCTTGATTTGCTTATAGTTGTATTTGGCTTGTTATTTTATTTTGTTTTTCATGAAAATATTATAAATATGCATGGATCTTGATTATTCATATATTGATTTCATGTTATTTATTAAATTGTTCTTGCTTTGCTTTTATACATTCTTGTTCCTACTTAAATCCTAATTGTTCATATATTGATTCTGAGTTAAGTTGCATTTATGTATTGTTCTTATCTTTATTTTTGTTTAAATGTAAATACTTGTAACTTTGGTATTGGTAATTTTTATCATTATCGTTGGTTATAAATATTCACATTTGAACCTGCTCATCCCAATCAAAATACAATGTTATTATAAGTCATTCACACTTATGATGCATAATTTCATTTTGCTATAGTAAGCACCAAGTGCTTTGGATTCCAAGTCCAAAAGTCAATGAAGCTCTGAAGATCAGTTCTCAATGCACCATACCTAACACAAGACTCTATGTAAGACATGCATCTCTTGGCATACACTATAAGTCTAATTGAACAGTGGTCTATATTTTTTTTATTCTTCTATTTATTCATTCCTCATTCCATTTTCTTCCACTTCTAGAAAAACTACATTGGTTTGAGGTCCATTTGGACTATGTAAGGAGTGTTTAGATACATGACGTATTTTGGGTCAGCTCGGCCACCCTCTTTCTTCTATTTTCATCTCTTTCATCACTTTGTGCATCATTATATGCATAGTTTTTTATGATTGCTTCAGTCATTAGACCCTCATATCTGCATTTGCACCCACTCATATTTAATCTATGAATTAGGTTATATCATTGAGTTATGCTTGCCAATTTTCCTTATTGCGGCACAATATTTAGAACAATCATCGATCCAATCACCCCTAATGGGGCACAAATAATTATTACTGATCAAAATCAGCCCTACTAGGGCAAAATCAATTTATCAATCGATCAAATCAACTCTACATGGCACCTTATTATTTCCTTTCTCTAGAGCAATGCTCTTATGTTTCTTCCAATTCCAAGCTCTACATATTTTGCCCTTGTTCTCGTAATTTAAAGTGTGCAACTTGTCTTGGGATCGATCATTCCCTAAGATCATAGTTTTCACCCTCTTTTGGGTGTGTCAAAGTGTGTGGCTTATATTTTGGAATTGCATTTTTCCCATTTCCCCCCGTCTTAGGGCTCATTATATTTGATAATTGAGAATCAGTGCGTGCAAGCATTAGCTCCTATGGATTTAATCTCATCCATGGGTTAATTTCAATCTTTTTCTCTCTTTTCTAGAGTCTATCTCTCTCTTTCATCATCGTATGTCCTCTTGAGGGGGCATCAATGGGGTAGCATTCATAAACCATAAATGGAACAAATATATGGTTTAAGTTCTCCCATGCCTCTTTAATGCTCCATTCTTCCAAATATTAATGGGTATATTTATGGATTAAGCCTCCAAAATTGAATTGAAATATAGCCACACATCTTGATCTCATGATGGACAATCATGCTTGATTCTGATCATTTTTGAAAATCTATAAATACAAGGGTCCTCACTCATCCTTTCAAGCTATTTTTGTGTAATGTTATTATGTTGAATTTGTAATAGGATAGATTCAACTATTGGCACACTTTTGATCAATTTCATGAGCCTAGTTCATTGGTGCATTGAGAGATGATGGAGGAGCAAGCCACTCATCATTGACAAAGATTTGGAGCATCAAATCAAGGGAAATTCATATTTTTGACCAACATTTGGAGGAGGGATGCTCTTGGGAAGGTTTTATAGTTGTATTCCTTCTTTCAATAACTCTTCGATTTCATTTGAAAAGCCCCATGAGGGAGTTCGCTTAGTGAGTTATGTTCTTAATGCTTATTTGAGTTTTGCTTGACTAATACACAATCTAACTCACTTTGGATTATTATTGTATAGAATCAATGAAATATTTTAGTTGTAAGATATTTCATATAAGATTTGTAATATATTTTATATTTTATGTAAGATATTTCATTTAAGATTTAAGTGTGATCGATAATATGTTTGATATATAATTAAATTCTTATCAATTCAAAATCAACAATTCGAAACCTACACCCTCAAAATTGCTTTTACTCTAATTAAACTTTATCCAAACAAAAATAAGTTATAATGAATACTATCCTGAATTAAAAACATAATTATAACAAAAACCGAACAAATAAAATATATAAATAACTGACTAATTATCAAAATAAAATTTTAAACCTAAATAATAATTAAAAATTGCGCTCATATCATTTCTATTAACTCTTTCTAACATTTAGATCAACACCATCACCGTTAGCAATCTTGTCAGATTATCAAATTTAGTTTGAATATTTTTATGAACAAAAGATATGCTCAAAGACCATAACAAATATATCCAAATGGTTTCACTAAGAAAAACAATGGCTATGTTGACATGTGAAGATACTCGTGGATGGATGATTTTGATAATTGAATTAGTTTGTAATGAATAATGTTTCATGTAAGGGAGAGGATAATTAGCATGCAACATGTGATATTTTCAATGCTTTTTCATATCTTCACAACTTATATGATAATATTAATAAAGTTTGTTCAAATTTATAGAACTTTAATAAACTTATATATATTATATTTTATTTCATTAAAGATATCAAATATATCAAGAAAGGTTATATAATATAGGTGAATGAATTTTTTTGATATAAGGAGCTAACACTAATTCCAATCTCATATATCTTTCAACTATTCTAAGATATCTCACTTCTCTTTTTATTCTCTCACACACACTTATTTCTTTAAGTGATTTGTTCTCATAAATCACTCACACACAATAATATTATTATATCTATATTATTATTAAATGAGTTGACAACTCATATTAATAATAATAATATTACAAACAAATATAAAGTGAGCATTAATGTTAAGTTATTCTTAACAAATATTATAAAAAATGCATTGGTTCTTGGTGATTGATGGGTAGAAAATGTATAGAGCAAAAAAACCTATGTGGCACCAACACAAAGTATTGACTCCCACACACCCTACATGGAAGCAAGACAATGCAAACCACTACATAATTGCATGGGCTTGGTTTCCATTGAACTTTGGCTTGCAATGTGGATCTCAACAAATAGGGCTTACAAATTTAGCAGTAACATGGTAGGTAAGGGGGTCGTCTAAGGTCCATTTTGTTACGGATTCACAAAAACAGTTTTGACATTTTCAGTGCTTTTTCACATCCTCACAATCTATACATAACAATATTTTAATCAATATAATGATTCGCGATACTCATATACCACAATATGCATTAATAATTTACAAATTAATGAGTGTGAAGCATACATAAAAAACTCTTTGTAGAATTGAGACGAAATATCGACACCCGCCTATATAAAATCGAGACAATACACACTACTTCATAACTATGTAAGCTTTGTTCCCTTCAACATATCTTACAAATTTGGTACTCACATGACCAAAAAAAAAAACATGACACATAACTTACACATGAACAGGGAAAGTGCACTTTGAACTGTCATCATTATGCAAAATGCTCACCTTACTCAACTTTATTGCAAACTTCAGTGCTACAGGAAAAGTGCACTCTAAGACTCTCATCATTATGCAAAATGCTCACCTTACTCAGCTTTGCTGCAAGCTTCAGTGCAGCCCAGGTCACCTAAAGCTTGCACGGTTTTCAAAACAATTTATATACTTTTCACTTTTGCCACCCAAATAATTTCTTTAATAAACTGTGTCCTAAAATAAAATAAAAATGGATCATGTTGCCCAAATTAGAAATTTTAGCCGTCTGACATCAACAGGTGCAGACCTTCAATGCGGGCTTTCAAACAGGAACCATTTTGCTTTTTATTTTAGGCGACCTGAATACCCAGTTCCGACACTAAAGTGTTGATGGTAAGTGGCAGGCTGGAAGCTGTTGTTAAAAGTTGCTGCAAATACTTGCTGTGTATCCAATGCGTCCGTATTCCATTCATGCAGGCACCAAGTTGGTATGCTTTAAAATTTGACCTACGTGGTGTCTAATCCTATGATTGTTTCTGCCACCTACACTTAAAAACCTCATCTATTATTCCATTGCCACCATGTAACAGGAATTCCCACACTTTCAATAAATGTACCTTGAATGACTTTTGTGAATGGATTTTCTATATCTAGTCTCAGAATTTGATTCCCTTCCCAAGCAGACTGCTTGCTGTTGGACTTGGTGACAGACCCTGTGCATAGGGATTGGAATGCCGGATGATATTGACTTGCCAGAGGTCACCCTTGCCATACGGTACCCTGCATTTTTTTCACTTTATTGTAGTCAGACCTTTAACTAGGGAAGGGACAGAGTAGGCAGATGATATCAGAAATGTGTACTTTCATAGCCGATTTGGCGGTGGGACTTAGGTTTTTAATATAATGATGATTGATAAATTGTAGAAGCCACAATATTATAAATAATTTTGTAGAAAATGTTTAACAGACATAAATGAACGTCAAATTTAAAATTTAGTGGAAGGGTCATATCATTCTCCAAATAGTTTATATTTGTGAAGGCTACAAATCCATCAATCCAATAATAAGTAATATTACTATAAATTTTTGATAGTTTAATTGGTGGATGTGATTCTCATTTAGACTATTCATATGTAAGGGAATATCATTCCAATATATTCTTTTTGACCCTTTATAATTTAACATAAAAGTGTTATAACTTAACATAAAAGTGTTAAATATATAAAATCTTTAATCATTGATATGTGAAATCAATCATAAATTATATTAGTATAATTATTTTAAAAAACATGATAGTTTAATTGGTGGATATAAGTATATAATTGATGGTACATTAGAGAATATTACAACATATTCTTATTGACCATCCATATTAATATAAAATTGTACTTAAAAATAGTTTATGGTGTTTGTGTACTAAAATGGGTCCCCTTAGTTTGTGATTATTATAAAAAATACATGAAAAAAAATATTATTTAAATAATAACTATTCGTGTAAATTATTTGGGTAATGATTTAAATACACAGACACAACCACTTCATATACATATATTTTTGTGTGTGTGTGTGTGTGTGTGTGTTAATGAGAGATTTGATGAGGCCACACTTACTTGGATATGTTAATATATCAATCTTATGTATTTCATTATAGATTCCCTAACTATTGGATATGTTAATATATCAATCTTATGTATTTCATTATAGATTCCCTAACTATAGTTGGGATTTGAATTTAGGTGGCTTCAAAAGATTTGTTTTCAAGGGCTTTTTTGGTGTGTCTTCTATAAGAATAATTCTGATACCTTGAACCATGTCCTCCTTCATTACAATTTTGCCTAGGGAAATTGATCTGGGTTCTTTAAGAAAATGAATAAACTTTGAGTAGCAACAAGTTCTTTCAGAAACTTCTGATTAACTGGACAGAAAAGGGAGGAGATCAAGTTAGAAGTATTTGAGCTATGGCCCCGTCTCTAACCATCTAGGATTTATAGAAAGAAAGAAACAATGCAGTGTTGGGGGACCTATCCCTCTCTAAAGAAATTCTTACTCTTAAAATCGAGATGATCTTTCAAGGTCCTAAAAATAAATTACTAGAGAGGAACATCATATTCTCTTCTAATGGAAAATATTGAAATACAACTCCAACCTTCCTCCTCAAAACAACAAAAGGTTAATGGCATCTTGGAAGCCCCTAAGCAATAATTAGGTCAAGCTAAATTTCAATGGGGCATCTAAAGGTAACCCATGTCTTTCCGGAGTTGGAGGCATCATCATTGATAATCTGGGACAGGGGCTAACCTATTATGCCTTCAACATTCCATGGTCTTCTAACAATTTAGTTGAAGTATTAGCTCTTCTCAAAGATTTGAGAACCGCTATTGAAGTTAATGTTAATAAATTATTTATGGAAGGTGATTCTCTCTTGATTATCAACATTATTAAATCGAGAAGAATTGATCAATGGTAGCTCGACTCAATCATTCAAGATATGATCCATGTCATTCATTTTTTGAGGATGTTTCCTTCTCCCATAACTGTCGTGAGAGTAATTCTCCAGAGAAATTTTCAACTAAATTTGGAGCTTTTCATCTTCCTCCTAATGAAAATTGGCATTGTGAAGGTCCACCTACTTGTGAATAATGCAAAAAGAATAAAATTAAAAAAGACTTGACCCGCTTACAACCTCCCATTTGAAGCTTTTTGGTATTTGGCTTCTTTTAGTTCTCTTTCTTCAAACTGTTGTCAAAGGAATCAATGATCTAGTTTTCGGAAAGTTTGTTATAGTTACGGGTTTTCCTACTTGTTTTGGCTTCTTGGATTGATTGTGTTTGTGGAGCTTGGAGAAGCTATGGATTTTGTCTTGGGTTCAATTGTCATCGAAGTTTTATGAGTTAGGGTCTTGGATTGGTGTTTGGAGGATTTTGTGGATGTTGGTGGCTAAAGCTTCTGGGGGTCGTATTTTCGTACATTCCCTGAGTTGTTCCATGGTGGCGCTTCCATCATGCAATCTTTGATTAATCTAGGATGTGATTTATGTTTTTGGCGTACAATTTTCATTATGAAACTTCTAGGCTTCTATTTTTTAGTCTTCTCTCTTGTATCTAGTTAGTTGGCTTTGTGGTTGCTTGGCTTTTTGAGACTTTCTACCTATCTTTTTTTATTCTTCTGAAAACATTTTTTAACTTTCTAAAATTTGTTTGTCAAATCCTTTTATTCCATAGAATAAGGATCTCTTTTTCATTATTATTTTCTATTAAAAAAATTATTTATTTTTTAACTTTCTTAATTAAATTTGCTTGTCAAATATTTTTGTTGCATAAAATAAGGGTCCCTTTTCTATCATTATTCTCTATTAAAAAAACCCATTGCCCTACAACTCAAAAAAAGACAACTCCTTTAAATATTAAATAGGCCATTTATATTAAATTTTAAACTACTAGATGTTTCACTAGAGACCTTTCCAATATATTTCAATGCTTGAAACTAATGGAAGGTGTTGAGCATAACTAATTTGGAAGAGTGTCACTACTCGTATATTTGATTTAAATCACCATCTAGTGGTGTTTGGGGAGAAATTTGGTGAGTATTCATCCTCATAGGGTGTAAAGTGTTTGCCACAATCCCACGGAGAAAGAGTTTAGTCTAAAAATGTATGTGGATTCGGTTCTTGCCGAAATTAATGTCTTTCAAAACTCGTACATATGTGGGTCCTTTGAATACTTAAAAATCATTTAATGTCGTTCTACATGGACAACTAATAAATTGAGAATTTGCTTAGAAATGAGCTTTTAAGGAATGGTTCAAACATATATTTGAAAACATTTTTAAAATCAAAGAATATTTTGAACGGTTGTTAGTTTAATTAGGGAAGTTGCTTAGCTTATAAACAGTTCATCAGAGATTAATTCTTATTCCTTGCAAAACTTAACACGTGAAAAGAGATGAGGTTGGGATCATGCTTTGGATGACTTTGACGGAATGGATACCCCTCAATCCTTGACTTTTAACTAAAAATCACTGTATAAAACAATTATTCATCCAAAAAAAAAAAAAAAAAAATTGAGAAAAAAATATATAAACTCAAATGCATCCAAATTGATATTTTTTTGTGTGTCATCGATCATCTTTTCAAGGTTGTGGTTTTGGAGTTTTTTATAGGTGATGTTTATAGAGTAGATGTTAGAGTATCATATTATGATTTCTTTTGTCAATGTATATCTCTCATTGTGGCAGGGCTTCATTCATTCACTTAGGGATGTAGAGCGTAACAATAAGAAAAGTTTTCTCGAATGGTCTTAGCTCTTTCTCTCTTTATATAAGAGGCAACAAATGATAACAACAAAGACAATTCTAATGATTAGTGGGAATTGGTCGCTGATATGGTAAATCCACATGTTGATAATGGTTTGGTCTGGGGTGACAAGTCATATTATCCTCCATCTCTACTAGCATCATTGATTGCTCTTATTACCGAATTCTTTTAACTTAATGTCTTGGTGCCTACTAGACTTTATATCATGTTTTTGTGAGTTATATTATAAATTTTATTGAAAAAATATTAATTTTAGTTTTTTTACTTTTTAAATTTGAATCTCTAATTATTTTTCAAATTAGAAGATCAATTTAATACATTAAAATGTGATATTATATCACTCATTTTTTTGAATTAATAATATTTAATCTATTTTCTTAATTTAAAAATATTTTCAAAATCTAAAAATAAAAACGAGGAGTAAATATAAATATAAATAAAATCTCCATTTAAATCCAAGAACCAATATTCCAATATCACATCCAAGGCATACAACCTAAGTCATATGAATTTTTAATAGTTTATAAGAAATACCATTCAATCTTGGAAACCAATAAACTTGCTCAAATATACCAACCACGAGACTCCTTTATAATCAGCTTGAAGTTTCCTTTCATTGTAATAAGGGCTTCAACTTGTGTTCTCAAATATACATTTAAGTTGGCTTAATGGTGAAGAACCCATGTTTTTGAAAGGGATGTCAAAAGTTCAAATCCTGCAGGGGTTAAGGTATATATGTCTCGTATTTGAAGTACAATTAAGTACCTCCTACATACCGAAAATATGAGATAGTCTCATATGTTATAAGCTACCTTGCAAACTATAACCAAGATGCCTTTGTGAACCTTAAAAGGATTCTATTTCTATTTCCATATTAACACATCAAAATTGTGTAATTTTTCAAACTCTCATACAAAACTCATTTAAAAATGTGATCAAATAAAAAGATGATACTAATGTTTCTCTTAGACAAAATCCTTATTTCCTATTTTAGTGAATGTGATGTAATATCATTACATATATACGGGTAATTGGAGATACAATGATAAGTGATTAAATTGTAAGTATAATATTTTTTCCAATTGCTGTTGCAGGTTTGTGTACCCACTCTAACACCCTGATAGAATAAATTTCTTTCGTTTTAAGATTAATGATTACCCACTCCAAGATATGATTTGTAGATATTCAATTTTATAATAACCATGTGGTAGAATAATGATTAAATCAATATGGTTAACTATCACCTTTAGACACTTTATAACTTTCGAGGGGCTACACTATTCTAGGATTACCTAGTTGCTTATGAACCTAGGATGGGCTTATTCACATATGAACCTATACTAAGGTGGTGTGGATCTAATCAAAAAATGATAAATAGGCCATTGATGGCAATGCCACGATAGGGAAAATTTAGAGGTTATTTATAGCCAAAAGATTATAAGTAAGTTTTTTTTTTAATTTTAAAAATGGCTAATTTTGCAAAAATATACATAGGTCAAATAGCCTCAATTTTATACAATTTCATACTTTGAGACATAGATTCACCTTATAGATTATACTCAATCATATTTTTGGATATAGATTCACCAAAGTTACTATACATGTATGGACCTGATTCGCCAAAAAATTATACGAGACATGTATAGGTTAGTTTAGAATCATCAGAGATGTATGTATGTATGTATGTATATAATAAGGACCACCTAGGACACAATAAGCTTAAGGTAATAATTATATTTATTTTATGAAAATGTTTTGAATATTCTTTGGCATCACATGCTCTTTCTTCTATAAAATTTTAATAACTAAAAAACTTAATAATAAATAATTTAAAAACCTAATACTTATCTTATTTCTAGCATTGAAGTGGTGCAGGTGGAATTAAAACTATGGGGATTGAGGTTTATATCTTGCCCCATTTTTTAGTGAATTAGCATCGACATATTGAGGGGCCCAAGGCAAAATTTAATATTGGTATACCACGTCACCCATGGGATTAATGTAAGTTTCTCTAATACATATGTGACGATTTCTCAAATGTTTCTACCATTTATGCAAGCTATTGATGGAATCAGAGCTCTGGTGCTGGAAGATTGGGATGAAAGGTTGGAAATGAAGGTGCAGATAATGTCTAATTTTTTTTTCTTGTGATTACAACAACAAGGTATGGATTTGTATTTTTTTTGTTCTAAAGACTTTAGAGCAGTTATTTGCATATAAACTCATCTATATTGAAATGAATAAATTTAATGATAAGTCTTTTGAAAAATATTTCTTTAAATATATTCACTGGCAGTTTATCAATTTTTCTAGTCATTGATGCAAGCTATTGATGGAAGTAAAGCTCTAGTAGTTGAAAGATTAGGATGAGAGGTTGGAAACGAAGGTGTAGACAATTTTTGAGTTGGTTTCTTTATGATTGCAATTAGAAGGTATGAATTTGTGTCTGTTTTATTCTAAAGACTAAGATCAGTTGGTTGCATGCATAATCGTGTGTCTTAAAATGAATAAATATAATGATAAGTTCCTTGAAAAACATTTTTTTAAAGATATTTGCAGTCTATTTCTCGATTTTTCTAGTTATTGATGTATGTTGTTGGCGGAAGCGAAGCTCTGGTAGTTGAAAGATTAGGATGAAGTGTAGATAATTTTTAAGTTGGTTTCCTTATGATTATAACTGCAAGGTATGGATTTGTGTTTCTTTTTTTCTGAAGAATAAGAGCAATTATTTGCATGCATATTCGTTTGTCTTGAAATGAATAAAGATAATGATAAGTTCCTTGAAAAATATTTATTTAAAGATATTTTCTCAAAGCACTATGCATGTTAGTTTTCTTAAAAAAATCGTGTATATCTATAAATCTTTTCCTTAAACTCAAAATCTATGAAATGAGTATTTTTGAGTTAGAAATATGGTTGAAATGATCATGAGGCTCTGTTGTGTTTATTCATTTTGTTCTATGTGCATTGTTTAAAATAAGTATCTTGCATGCCATTATTTCTCAGAGGAAATCAATTTCTTTTTTGTTTAAAAGGAGTATTTATTAGAGGAAATTACTTTCTTGTTTGTTTAAAAGAAGTATGTGGTAAAGACTAACCAAATAATATAATAAATAGAGTATTGAAAAAATTGTAACAAAAATCAGAGTATAGAGTATAAATAATAAACCAATTGTGGGGCCATACGGTAAGACAATTATGAAAAGCGAGGATGGCAAGCAAATATTTTAAAAAAAATGCTTCTCAAATAACTTATCATTAAATGTATTCATTTTAAGAATTAATATAGATGATCGTGAATGAAAACAACTACTCTCAATTTTATGTTTGATTAAGAGAATGTGTTTATAACAGTTATAAACTCTATTATAAAGATGCATATGTTTTTGAACATAAATAAGTTGCTCGAATACATATGTGATAGTTTCTAGATTTTTATATTAATTGAGATGAATAAATATAATGATAAGTTCATTGAAAAATATTTATTTAAAGATATTTTCTCAAAACATTGCATGTTAGTTTTCTTAGAAATTTTGTGTATATCTGCAAATCTTTTTCTTAAAATTAAAATCTATGAAATGGGTATTTTTGGGTTAGTCAGAAATATGGTTGAAATGATCATGAGGCTCTGTTATGTTTATTCATTTTTTTCTTTGTGCATTTTTTAAAAGAAGTATCTTGCATGCTACTATTTCTTAGAAGAAATCAGTTTCTTGTTTGTTTAAAAAGAGTATTTCTCAGAAAAAATATGGTTTCTTATTTGTTTAAAAATAGTGTGTGGTAGAGACCTACCAAATAATATAATAAACTGAGTATAAAAAAATTGTGACAAAATTCAGAGTATACAATATAAATAATAAACCGACTATGGGGCCATACAGCAAGACAACTATGAAAAAAGAGGATGACAACCAAAAAAATTGAATACATATGGTAAGATAATGTGAAATACTTAGTGTAAATTGAGTAAAAACCTTTGTAAGTCTCTCAACAGACTAATCTAAGATTGACCGTTAAATTATGATATTTGATATTGAATTATGAGTATGTTGCTTTGTTATTTTAGTTGCTCTTAGTTATAATAGTTATTATATTTTCTTTTTTGTTATTCTGTTTTCATTGCTAAAACACTTTTATAGAATTAAAAATCTTTCCTTCAAGAGATTGAATTTTATATAGGCTTTATTTTGTTGGATAGGTTAGATTATATTATTTAATATCTGATTCACATATACATATATTTGATAATTGAGATATTTAATTAGTGCAACATTCATTATTATTCCTAAAATTAATAAAAACCCCTATGCACATCTTAGAAACATTTGTTGCTTCTTAGAATCATTGTTATTCTATAACCATAAAAATAAAGATCTAATGTGCATCAAAATAGTCACTAAAAAATTGTAGCGTGTTCTTATAAATTTATGTTGCCTTTCTTTCTATGTTTTGAATTTACAAGTGACTTTTGGTTTGGTTCAAGTTTTAATTTATAAATTTATAGATTGTGTAGATTTAGATTATGTCTATGATATCACTTTCAAATAAATACTTTTATAGTTCAATTTTAAACTTTTTCTAAATAAATGTGTTGGAACCATTGCTTTTTTTTAGGAGCCAAATTTCAAACTACCAATGCAAAAGTTAATTCAAGAAGTGGAATAGTGATTTCATCCTTGAAGGAAGTGCTTTGCATTGATGATTCATAAAGTTGGCATTGAAATATTTTTGATTTGTAAAATGTTTACGCCTAGTTCGAGTAGTAGAAAATTAGCAAGGGGTTCATTGAAGGGAAATAACTTGTTATATTTTTATAAATATCAACAAGAATAACCTTTAAAAAGGAATACTGGATTAAAAAATCAACCAGAACGAAACATTATTTCTCATGATCAAGATCATGTTCAAAAGGGTTCTGATCACTTTCAATCAGTGGATGCAAGTAAAAATGCCAATGATCATGATACTATTGATTTAAGACAATCTAGTTCTGAAAGTGTTGATAATTCAAATTCATAATTAGTTCATGAAATTTGTCATAGCTCTAAAAAAAGGAAGTCATGGAAATGAAAAAAATTAAAGAGTTTTCAAGTTAAATGGGTTTCTAAATATCATTTCATTGAGCCAGTTTTGATTGAAAACACTAATGAGCCACCAAAAGAATATAGATGCAAGATATGTACTTAGAAATTGGGGAGGGATAAACGCTTACAAGTAAAACTAGATATCATAAATAAACATGTGTGGAAAGTGTACAAAAATAAAATTATAAACGGAGAAGAGAAATCATTGATACGATGGATAACAAAAGAAGAGTCTCTTCATATTAGGTATGCAATTAAATATGATGAATACCTATCAAAATAATAAAATCTTCATACAACTTTAAATAATGACAGATTATCTAAGATATAAGGACATGCTACAATTTATTAAAGTCTCAAACTTTCCAAATACTCATTGGTCAGTTAATAGTGGTTGGGAATGGGATAAATGTCTTGTTGAAGTAGAAAACGAGGATCTTCAAAAGAAGATAAGGCTTTCAATATACATATCATTATCATTAGATGAAGTTACAACCATTGATAACACTTCTTGGGTATGTATGCATGTTTACACTATTATAAATCATGTTTGTCAGCTTCATTTTCTTGTCATTCATAAAATGAAAGAAAATACAACTTCTCAAAACCTTTTGGAAATAATCAAGAATAATTTTTAAAGAGATTGGTGGAATGGTTGATTTATCAATTGAAAGAAATATTATTTGTGTGGAGGTAGATGGAGCATCAGTTATACAAGGTCAAAAAAGTGGTCTTTGTGTAAGGCTAAGAACTTATTGTACACCATATATGATTGGTATTCATTACATGACATATAGAATTAATTTGGCATTCAAAATTGTAAGCAAGTTTACATTAGTCTCAAAAGTAGAAAATCTTGTTTGTGAAATCCATTCGTACTTTTGTATAAATCTAAAAAAAAATTACAATTTCAAAAATTTGCTGAAGGTTTAATGCAAGGAAACAAACTACATAAGGATGTTGATACTCAATGGATTTCCCTTTGTGGACCAACACATAAAATATATACAGAATATCAATCATTGATGGGAATAATGGAGGAACATCACCATGCAATAGATAAAGCTCTAGATATTTATATTTTGGTAAAGTGATATAGAGACATTATTGACCTTATGTCGCCTTTTATCCATGTTGGATGAAATGAATTTAAATGTAAATAAAGCTAAAGAAAGAATAATGTACATTCAAAAATATTTTAGGTTGAGAATTAATATGCCTTACCCTTGATAATTTGTATTTAACACAACATTCATTTATAGGGGAAAAGTTCACAAATTAGAACTTGACGACAAATATTGAACATAGTCGTAAGTATTTGTAGTTTAATGAAGATGGATATTTATGTGAGAAAGTGCAAAAATGTAAAATACCCCTACACACTTTTGACATAATTGGTAGATCTAATAGACTCAAAGAAGTTCCTATCACAAGAGATTGATTCCTTCAGGTTGTATCCTTTACAAGGTCGACCTTAAAGTAAATTACAAAATGTCTCTCTTTAGAGATTAGAGATCATTTTCCTCTAGATGAACTAATAAAATCCATGGCTGTGATGTGCCCTCAATATTGAAAAAATGCTAGTTCATAAGATTTTCAGAATAAAATCAAAACTTTGGCCCAACACTTCTACAAGAGCATAGAATTGAATGGTGAACAAATTGAAGTCATTTTAGATTTGTCAAAGCTAAATGACCAGTTTGTTTGATTTTCCATAATAATGTTATAACAAGTTAAAGTTGTGGATAATGCTTTCGAAGATGGCTTAATTACTAGAATATGGACTACTTTAAGTTTGAGTGAAAAACTACATGATGATATCTAGAATATTTTAATCTTGCTAATTTATGTCAAAAAATCATTTTGGGTTCAGTGGAAGATGAGATAATTTTTAGTGCATTGCCATTTTTAAATTCAAAGTTAAGAAACAAGCTTGAAAAGAATTTGGAGACTTGATTAAGGATCTATATAACTAGATAAAATGTACTTAATTTTCCATTTGATATAACTTTGACAATTTGGCAGTCTACATCTGAAAAGAGAGGATTAGCTGATAATTCTTCAAACACACTACACTTAGAGAGTTCTATAGTACTAGATATGAGTCCAACAACTTTTGAAGAGAATGCATGTAACAATTATCAAGAACAAAATGAAAAAAATTGGCATGTTGAAATTTGAAATTTAGATATCTAAAATCCGATGTTGATTGAGGAAGGATAACAAATTTTTGCTCCCAAATTATTTTCCATGGATTCATGTAGCCATATTTCATTTTGATACTTAATACTGGGTAACTTTAATTTTGATGGAAAAGTGCTAATACTTGATTATAAAAATGTGTATGTTTGTGTTCTCTTTGATTAAGAGAACATGTATATAATAATTATAAACTCTATTATAGAGATGCATAAATACATTGTGACATTCCCTTGTTATTTTCTATCAAGTAGATTTTTGTGTTTTGTTTGATTGAGAGAACATGCCTATAATATTTGTAAACTCTATTATAGAGATGCATAAGTATATTGTGGCATTCTCTTATTATTTTATATGAATTAGGTGTATTTTTGTGTTGTGTTTAATTAAGAGAATGTCTATAATAGTTGTAAACTCTAATATAAAGATGCATAAGTATATTGTGGTGTTCTCTTATTATTTTATATGAAGTATGTATATTTTTGTGTTTTGTTTGATTAAGAAAACATGTCGATAACAATTGTAAATTCTATTATATAGATGCATAAGTATATTTTGGTGTTCCCTTGTTATTTTATATAGAGTAGGTATATTTTTGCGTTATGTTTGATTAAGAGAACATGTCTATAATATTTGTAAACTCTATTATAGAGATGTATAAGTGTATCATGGCGTTCCCTTATTATTTTATATCAAGTAGGTGTATTTTTGTGATTTGTTTGATTAAGAGAACATGTCTATAATAGTTTTAAACTCTATTATAGAAATGCACAAGTATATTGTGGTGTTCCCTTGTTATTTTATATCAAATAAGTATATTTTTATGTTCTATTTGATGAAGAGAACATGTATATAACAGTTGTGTTGGGTGAATATTTTGTCAATTAGCATACTGATTAAAAAAATAGGTCTGATCAACCACAACAGGAAGATTGGTCGGCCAGGTGTGCAACTTTTACTACATCAACTGGAGACAAATCTCTCCTCTCATCAAGGGGAGGTTCCCTATAGATACGCATGAGCTATATATAATATAAATAAGCAGAAAATAACACATGGGGGTAGAATAAACCATCCATCTCTCTTTTTTTAGAGATGATGCTGATAAACGAGGAGGAAATCCTAGGTGATGGGGAAGGTACTTCTCTTCTTTCAAAAGCAACTTTCAACCAGGAGCCAGATTCCTTCCTAAATAGTAGAAATCCTGATGTAATGACGGAAGACAGTTCTCTTCTTTCAGAAGTGTTCTTCAGCAGGTAGTAGGAATCTTTCAGGTAGCAAGTAACCG
Organism: Torreya grandis; assembly: GCA_037957365.1. Classification (NCBI taxonomy): domain Eukaryota; kingdom Viridiplantae; phylum Streptophyta; class Pinopsida; order Cupressales; family Taxaceae; genus Torreya; species Torreya grandis. The sequence continues at coordinate 1,304,786 of JARHVA010001863.1, read as the reverse complement.
GTAATGAGGGTGTTGAGTGACCAGCAAACTGAGAGAGAAAAATGAAGAACGATGAGGGCACCTCATCATCCCAAATCTCTTTACACAGGGAAGAAAAATGCAAACACATTGAAGGTACTTATGGGGGCACAACATTGTCCCACAGTTGACCTTCAGGACACCTTCCTGATCACTTCCACTAGTTCTGCTTGTTAAATCAAATGGACAAGAAAGCTCCTAGGAAATAGACATACGAACAATCTCCTAAGATAGCACAAGCTGTAACAACACAAAGTCTACAAGCAACTTGTTTTCTCATTCAGATAAAATAATATGAATTACAATTTGAGCTCAAAGTCTCAGTAATGCCTTTCAATTCGGCCAGAGTTTCACTTCTGGTAAGGGGAAGATCTCCCTTTCAATTACACAAGAGATTACAATATATAGATGCCTGAGGGAAGCTTGGCACTTTCTCCCAATGAAGTGACCCTTTCGGCACATTCAATGCCTTGGATGCATTCTTGGTTTTTGTCAGGAAGGGCCATGCTAGAGCAGGGTGGCTGCCTTGACTGTGGCGTGTCGATTCATCTCTAGTGCCTCCTTCCAAGCCTGAATTTCTCATTCCATCACCTGCTTAGCTATGCAACTATCTATTCTACCTTTATCTCACAAGGGACAAACAGATGGTGCTTTCAATGTTTGTAGGCCCCAAATATCTATTTGGTGAACTACCCCACCTACTGGAAATAACTCCCACTGAGTTTCCCTCTTTGTCTCTTCCTTTTCTTGGTCTAGCCTTAGGCTTTTGAATGCATTCAGGTCTGTGCCTTGAGTCTACTGGAATCGACAGACACTTCATTACGACCAATTTGACATTTGCGAGCCCATCATGTTTCCTAGCAACTCCTTTGTGTCTTTCTTGCTTGCCATGGTCGCTTTCCACTATGACAAGGGTGAGGACACGTGGCGGCATCTGTAGCTTCGAAATAGGCTTATCAAAATAAGCTTTGAAACTAGTTAGTGGCCGAGGAGGGCATAGACGTAGACACATGGCAGCTTCTATTGCATTTTGGGAATCATGTAGACAACGATAAGTGGCAGCTTCCACCAAGTTCTAGTGAGACTATGGAGATCAAAAGGATTTATTTAGACCATCTCAAATGGTGACACATGGCATGTTTCACTCACTTTTATGACTTATCTGGGGCATGCCATGGTCTTTAACGAAAACAAAAAGTAAAAGAAAGAAGTTACAGATAATGACACTTGTCAGCTTCTGCTGAGCTTTGGAGGGGACACGTGGCACGTTCCGCTACTCTTAGATGAATACATTGGGGCCTTTGATAGTTACAACTTGTCACCCTCTACATGAATTTAAGAAACTTATCGAAAGAAGCTTTACAACTTACAAAAAGGCTGGAAACGTAGACACTGACACTTGTCGTGTCCACAAAACTTCAATGAGACACATGGCAGTTTTTGCGGGCTTTTTCTTAAACCTGTTGATTGAACCTGTAGATTGAACCAACTGTTTGGACCAACTATTCACTGCTTCTTGTCAGGATCGTAACAAGAACAATTGATTACTTTTGTACAAGCAACTAAACACGGAATTAAACCAGAAGTAAATATGTAACTAAGAATCAAAATCAGCAAAGAACATGAGATACAAGAAATAATGAAAACTTGTATTAAACTCTTCTCAGAAGGAAATACAATTGAAGAAATCTCTCTTTCTTCTCACACCTCTCAGATGTATAGATCTCTTTCCCTCAAGAGTTCTCTCTCATAATTACAAACACAATTCAGCTACTTGAATTGATTTCTACATCATACAAGCTATGAAGATCTATCCCCATTATATAGAATTAGGGATCATGAGCTATGCATTCACAACCATTAGATACACATCCTAATCAAGGGTTCAAAATAGTCCTGCCAAAAATAGAAACGCGGACTTACAACTAACACTTAATCTTATCATGCAAATAATCCGTTTCTCCCATGAAAATAGAATTCTGGAATGCACAGGTGACTGACATCGGTCCCTGTCAGTCTGCACATGACCGACATTGGCTGATACATAACCGACGTCAGAAGCCTCCAGTCGATCCCTGACTGACGTCGGCGATTGTGTAAATCTTGCAACTTTGCATTTGCTCATCCATGAAGCTTTTAGCTCCACACCTCAACAATCTCCCACTTGGAGATGAACAGCTGCACCTGTACCTATACAGCAACATCTTCTAGCTTCTCCATCTTCAAGCTCAATTTTGAAGACCAAAAAAAGTTGAATGAAGATTCAACTTCTCCTTTGTTACTGGCTTTGTTAACATATCAGTAGGGTTTTTATCTGTATGGATCTTTTCCAGCTTCAACTCACCATCCTCCAATACCTGTCTAATGAAGTGGTACCTAAGCTGTATATGTTTGGTTCTTGAATGAAAGGCTGAATTCTTTGCCATATGAATTGCACTTTGACTATCACTGTATAATCTACAACTCTCTTTCTCCTTTCCCAACTCTTCCATGAACCGTGTCATCCATATGATCTCTTTGCTAGCCTCTGTGACTGCAATGTATTCTGCCTCTATAGTAGACAAGGCAACAACCTTCTGCAACTTTGAAATCTAGCTAACCGCCATTCCACCAACAATGAAAACATATCATGTGGTGCTTCTCCTGCCATCTAAGTCACCTACCATATCCGCATCTACATATCCATGTAGAGAATTGTTTGACCCACCATAGCATAAATGCCTACTGCTAGTCCCTCTCAGATATCTGAGAATCCACTGAACTGCTTTCCATTGTTCCTTCCCTGGATTGGCCATAAACTTACTGACAACTCCCACTACTTGGGCAATATCAGGCCTAGTACATACCATTGCATACATTAAGCTCCCAACTGCGGAAGCATATGGAACTCTACTCATGTACTCTACCTCATCATGTGAATTAGGACACTGATCTTTGTTCAGCTTGAAGTGTCCAGCCATAGGTGTGCCTACCAGTTTTGCATCCTGCATATTAAACCTCTCCAACACCTTGTTCACATAATCCTCTAGAGACAAAATCAAATTGTGATTTTTCCTGTCTCTCTTAATACTCATGCCAAGGATTTTCTTTGCTGCTCCCAAATCCTTCATGGCAAATATGTGAGCTAGTTTTACCTTAAGCTCAGAAATATCCTGCATGTGTGAACCTGCAACAAGCATATCATCTACATACAGCAACATGATAATATATCTACCATTATCCAATCTCTTAAAATAAACAGAATGGTCAGATTGACATCTACTGTAGCCATGCTCAGTCATAAACCTGTCAAACTTCAAATACCATTGTCTAAGAGCCTGCTTAAGACCATATAAGCTTTTCTTCAACTTGTACACAAGCTTCTCCTTACCTTTGACCTCAAAACCTTCTCGCTGATCCATATATATTTCTTCATCCAAATCTCCATGAAGAAATGCTGTCTTAACATCAAGCTGCTCAAGATGCAAATCCTCAATAGCAACTAAAGACAATATAGTCTGAATAGAAGTCATTTTTACTACAGGAGAAAAAATTTCACCAAAATCAATACTTGGTTTCTGTGCAAATCCTTTTACTACCAACCTGGACTTATGTCTCATTTTTCCATTCTCACCTTCCTTTAACCTGTAAACCCATTTATTTTTTAGCGTTCTCTTACCTGTTGGCAACTCAACCAAATTCCACGTTTGGTTCTCTTTCAAGGAATCAATCTCCTCACTCATGCCAAGCTCCCACTATTTTCGGGTTTCTACCTGCATTGCTTCATCAAAACTCTTTGGTTCTCCACTATCAGTGAGCAACAAGTAGAATAATGAAGGGGAATATCAAATTGGAGGTTTACTTACCCTTTTTGACCTCCTTATGGGCATCTGAGACTCATTCACTGCTTGCTGTTTGCCCAAATTCTCTGTCAGTGACCGATCTCAGTCATCTCCAGGCCTGTACCTGACCGACGTCAGTTCCACTAAGCTGACATTGGTTCTTTCCTGATCGATGTTGGTTACTGTCTGACCTATATGACCGACGTTGGTTCCTTCCTGACCGACGTCGGTGTCTGTGTTTTCTTGAGTGTGAAAATTCTTTCCCGTGAGCTCATTTTGGATCATCACCTCATCCAATTCAACTTTGCTCTGCTCAAAATTGTTCAACTTCTTAAGCTGATCACTGTACATCACTTTTTCATTGAAAACAAAATCACAGCTTCTAATAATTTTATTAGTTCCTAGATTCCACAATCAGAATCCAAAATCTCCAGAGCCATAACCAATAAAAGTGCACCTTATAGACTTAGCATCTAGCTTCTTTCTATTTTCTTTATCAACGTGCACAAAAGCTTCAAAACCAAAAACTCTGAGAAATGAAAGATCTACCTTTTTACCTATCCAAGCCTCTTATGGAATTCCACCATCCAGAGCAGTAGAGGGTCCTTTGTTAATCAGGTAAACTGCAGTGTCTACAGCTTTTGCCCAAAACTGTAAGGGCAAACCAGCATGCAACCTCATACTTTGTGCATGCTCCATTATTGTTTTGTTCATCCTTTCAGCAACTCCATTTTGCTAAGGTGTCCTTGGAACCATCTTTTGCCTACGTATTCCATTCATTGAACAATACCTGTTGAACTTATAACTGTAGTACTCACCACTATTGTCAGATCTAAGGCACTTCAATCTCAAACCTGTTTCATTCTCAACCAAAGCTTTTCATTTCATAAATGTGTCAAAAACATCAGATTTCTTCCTTATGCAATAAACCCATACCTTTCTTGTAGCATCATCAATGAAAGAAACATAATACTGTGATCCTCCAATAGAAGCTACCTGAGCTGGTCCCCACACGTCTGTGTGAACAAGCTCCAACTTGTGCTTCTTCTTTGTTGACCTAGTTTTGAGAAATCTCACTCTCTTCTATTTTCCAAAAACACAATGCTTACAGAAATCTAGATCTATGCTTTTTAAATCTGAAAGCTTACCTTTTGACTTAAGAATTTTCATTCCCTTCTCACTCATGTGGCTGAGCCTACAGTGCCACAAATTTGTATCTACATCTGAAGTAGATAATACAGAAGGAGAATAATCAGTAATACAATTACATAAATAGAGAGTACCTACTCTCTTACCTTTGGCTATTACAAGTGCACCCTTGGTAACCTTCCAAGATTCAGCTATGAGAGTTACTGTGCAACCCTCATCACCCAACTTTCCTACAGAAATTAGATTCCGCTTCAGGGCTAGAACATGCATGACATCCTTCAACACCCATGTGTTGCCATTCTGCAATTTTCAGCTACAATTTTCTTTTGCCAACAATTTTACAAGGCTCATCATCCCCTAAATAGACTTTTCTAAAATCTCCCTGAACATAATCATTGAAAAATTCTCTATTTGGGGTAGCATGGAAAGAAGCACCAGAATCTACAACCCAAGATTCTATTCTATTATCCAAAGAAAGTGTAAAAGCATCTTGTGCAACAATACCTGCAACTTTTGCTTCTTCATTACCTTCATGCTGATAGTCTTCTCTAACTTTCAACCAACAATCTTTCTTTGCATGCCCTTTCTTTCCACAATTCTAGCAGGTTATTTTTCTTTTTCCATTTCTGAATTCAGATCTATTGCTCATCTTTGACTTAGACCTTGATCTCCCTTGCTTGCTCTTCTCTCTTTGCCTTCCCCTGCTTTTAATACTTAAAGCATTACCTTATGATTCCCCTATGCTTTTCCTGTAAGTTTCTTCATTCAAGATTACACTAACAACATCATCAACTTTCAAGATATTTGAAGTAGATGCAGTATTACTAACTGCCGTTACTAAACTATGCCAACTTTTAGGTAAAGAGCATAAAATTAAGAGAGCCTTAATTTCATCATCAAAAACTATTTTGACTAAATTTAACTGATTTACTATTGCATGGAAATCATTAAGATGACTAGATACATATCCACCTTCCTGCATTTGCAAATTAAATAATTGCTTCATAAGATATACCTTATTTGAAGCTAAGGGCTTTTCATATAAATTTTCTAAAGTATCCATTAACTTTACCGTTGTCTTTGCCTATGACAAGTTGGAAATTACAGAAGATGCCAGGCTCAACCTTATGGATCCCAGAGCCTTTCTATCAAGAACATTCCATTCTTCATCTTGCATATCTATGGGCTTGCTTGAAACCCCACCCAACGGTAAGTACAGATCTTTTTAATATAGATAATATTCTATCTGCATCCTCTATAATTGATAGTTCTTGCCGTTAAACTTCTCCATTCTTAGTTTACTTTCTTCTGCCATTGCTATACTCCCACTCAAACAGAAACCCCTGTGAGTGACCTATAATCAACACACACTAAACAGATCTGAAACCCCCTATTAGTGAACCCAAGCTCTAATACCACTTGTCAGGATCGTAACAAGAATAATTGATTACTTTTGTACAAGCAACTAAACACGAAATTAAACTAGAAGTAAATATGTAACTAAGAATCAAAATCAGTAAAGAACATGAGATACAAGAAAAAATAAAAACTTGTATTAAACTCTTCTCAGAAGGAAATACAATTGAAGAAATCTCTCTTTCTTCTCACACCTCTCAGATGTATAGATCTCTTTCCCTCAAGAGTTCTCTCTCATACTTACAAACACAATTCAGCTACTTGAAATGATTTCTACATCATACAAGCTATGAAGATCTATCCCCATTATATAGAATTAGGGATCATAAGCTATGGATTCACAACCATTAGATACACCTCCTAATCAAGGGTTCAAAATACTCCTGCCAAAAATAGAAATGCAGACTTACAACTAACACTTAATCTTATCATGCAAACAATCTGTTTCTCCCACAAAAATAGAATTCTGAAACACACAGGTGACCAACGTCAGTCCCTGTCAGTCTACACATGACCGACGTCAGCTGATACATAATCGACGTCAGCAGCCTCCAGTCGATCCCTGACTGACATCAGCGACTGTGTAAATCTTGTAACTTTGCATTTGCTCATTCGTGAAGCTTTTAGATCTACACCTCAACACTTCTTTCTTTGATTGAGGCCGCCTTTGAATTGCTTAAACCTTTGAACCTTTGAAATCTTTCGGTACAAAGTTCAATTGGTTCATTCTCTTTATTGGGCTAAGCCTTGGGTCTTTTGAACCAAACGCGTTGAACCATTAGGTTGTTGAACTTGTTGAACTGTTGAACCAAAATGGTTCAAGGTTCAACGGTTCATGCCTCTATTTTTTCAGTAAAGTGTTTGAAGCCGTGGAATAGTTGAACTTTGTTGAACTTTAGATGAAGCATTTGACCCATTTGAAGCTTGCCACCGATATTGAAAAATCTTGAATAACAAAGAATTTGAAAGATCAGAGCAAAATTTGAAAAGGAGAAAGACAAACTCAGATCGTACAAGGCCAAAATAGCTTCATATGTTGTCTCAAAACTGAGTGGCATTTGTGGGGATCAACAGCTAGCTCCAATTAGGGAACTTCCTTCTATTGTAAAAATGGTTGAAGAGAGTATAATCCAGAATCTCCAGTGCCTTGAAGTGTGCCATTGAGCTATGAAGTCATGCTACTCAAAAAGAAAGGCTCCAAAAGAAACAAATAAATAAAACAAAGCAGAAATAAAAACTATACAAATATACATATGTACAGGTGAACTTACCTGATACTTTAAGAATTGAATTACTTCAGACGCTTCTCATCATGGGAAAAAGAAAAGGGGATGCCATCCTGATAAACTAGCAGGAAACCATTTTGCCCCCAGAAATGGTGGCGGGTGAATGGAGCTCTCCACCAAGAAACCAATTTTCTGCGTCTTCCCCTTGGTTTTATTTTCTTCTTGCCCCAAAGCAAGACTTGACTTTTGGTCCAAAAACCATGAATCTTTGCTCTCCTAGCAAAGAGTTCATTTTCTTGATTTTGATGGGTAGCAGCACGACCTAGTACCATAATTTATTGTTCTGATAGCTCAGCCCAACACATGTCTTGATTGTCCCCCTCAAATATCTTAGTTTCTTCTTCATTTGGAGGGGAGGGTTCTTCTACACTTATGCCATACTCCACCAATTCTTTTGCTATTTCATCCATGCCTGAAGACTCAAACAAAATTTGGGCTGCAGGGGCTGTCGTTTGGGTGTTGACACATTTGACATGATCAATTATGTCAAATGGTTGGATTGGACTAGGCACAGGGGATGGGAGTTATTCCTTTTGGTTTATGGGAGGGGTGGGAGGACTGGCCTACAAATTTGAAGTAGAAGGTGCATAAATTTTTGGGATACTTACTTTCTTAGCAATCATTGGGTCCTTTGGCTGGATAGGCAGAGTGGCCCCATGCTTAGCAATCAAAATTGTAGGTTGAGGTCGCTCCTCTATTTCTCTTGTATCAGCTTGTTGAGTTGACTGATTCTGGGACTGAGTGACCATAGCATATGATCCCTCAGATGCTTCACCTTTACTTTTGGGTTCATCATGGTAATCCAGGAAACTGATGTGGGAGTCGCCAGCTGACTCTTCTTGATCCTTCGTGAAGAGACCAACATCATTTTCTTGATTAAACTTAGGTTGGAAAGAGAAATCATGCTCTATTTCCAAATACCCAACTGCTGAGTTGGCTGGAGGTGCTTCAATGGCAAGGTTCCTCTATGGGGGAGGAAGACGATTGGGTTGCCCTTGATGTGCCTGATTAGGGAATGTCCTCCTTGGTACATCTCTGTATGCAGGAGCAGATGACATCCCTTGTGCCATTTATCTTCTGAGGGCTAGCACTTCATTTTCTAGCTTCTGCACCATTGGATCAATGGTGGCTGCAGGTGAGTTATCAGAAGATGAGGAAGATGCACCTCTGCTTGAATCCCTTCTTATCTTTCCAGCCAAGATAAGGTCATCTTCTAACTTAGTGGCTAAGTCTTGAGCAGCTTCAAGATCTATGCGGCTAGCATGTCTTAGGAGAAAACTCACTTCAGGTAGCTGTGAGTTTATGAAGAAGCATTTGAGGTTCTTGGGTGTGGGTTGAGCAAATACGAGAATCCTATTTCTCAGCTTGTCAAATTTTGCAATAAAATCCCTCATGGGCTCATGAGGTTCCTTCTTCATCTGCGTAAGTTGGGCTAACAAAGCATGATCATCTTCTGTAGGTTTGAACCTTGCTTCAAACTTGGCTTTGATAGTGTTCCAGCTAGTCACTGATCTAGTCTACAGATGGTAAAACCAGTCTACAACAGCACCTTGTAATGTCTCCATGAAAAGCCTGACTGCCACATCTTCAAATTCCACCCCTATCACACCACAGGCTATGGTGAAGGCTACAATGTGTTCATCAGGGTGGACTCTTCCATCACCAAAGAATTTGGGGAATTCTTCCTTGAACTGAGTGGTAGCTCATGCAGGGGTGGAGTTAGATTAAGTGGGCCAAATGAGTTACCCTAGGGGCCTCAAACTGCCATGATCAAATTATGAACAATAGGGATAACACATTTGAGTAGAGTTGCCAGATTATATGAAAAAAATGAAAAAGAAATTGGCCCTGCTTCAGCTTAAAGCTTGAGGCTTCAAACTGCGCTTTCTTTCCCAGTAGCTCTGGTTTTGCAGACCAGATAATATAATGGAGATGGATGAAAATGGTAAGGCTATAAATGGATAATGGGTAAGACCTAAATGGGATTCGCCAGACTCTATAATGGATAAGGGAAGGAACTGCTTCAATCTAAAATTTGAGGCTTCAGACTACACATTCATCCCCAACAGAGTCACCAAAAACTATTGGGTGAATATTTTGTCAATCAACGTACTAATTAACAAAATAGGTCTGATCAACCATAGCAGAAAGATTGGTCAACCAAGTGTGCAAATTTTACTACATCAACCGGAGACAAATCTCTCCTCTCATCAAGGGGAGGTTCCCTATAGATACGTAAGAGCTATATATAATATAAATATGCATAAAATAACACATGGGGGCAGAATAAACCATCCATCTCTCTTTTTTTAGAGATGATGTTGATAAACAAGGAAGAAATCCTGGGTGATGGGGAAGGTACTCTTATTTTAGAATCAACTTTCAGCCAGGAGCCAGATTCCTTCTTAAATAGTAGAAATCCTGGTGCAATGATGGAAGACACTTCTCTTCTTTCAGAAGTGTTCTTCAACAGGCAGTAGGAATATTTCAGGTAGCAAGTAGCTGGTAATGGGGGTGTTTAGTGACCAGCAACCTGAGAGAGAAAAATGAAGAACAATGAGGGCACCACATCATCCCAAAGCTCTTTACACAAGAAAGGAAAATGCAAACACACTGAAGGTACCTATGGGGGCACAACATCATCCCACAGTTGACCTTCAAGACACCTTCCTGATCACCTCCACTAGTTCTGCTTGTTAAATCATATGGACAAGAAAGCTCCTAGGAAATAGACATACGAACAATCTCCTAAGATAACACAAGCTATAACAACACAAAGTCTGCAAGCAACTTATTTTTTCATTCAGATAAAATAATATGAATTATAATCTAAGCTCAAATTCTCTGTAATGCCTTTCAATTTGGGCAGAGTTTCACTTTTGGTAAGGAGAAGATCTCCCTTTCAATTACATAAGAGATTACAATATATAGAGGCCTGAGGGAAGCTTGGCACTTTCTCCCAATGAAGTGACCCATTCAGCACATTCAATGCCTTGGATGCATTCTTGGTTTTTGTTAGGAAGGGCCATGCTGGAGCAGGGTGACTGCCTTGACTATGGCATGTCGATTCATCTCTAGTGCCTCCTTCTAAGCCTGAATTTCTCATTCCATCACCTGTTTAGCCGTGCAACTATCTATTCTACCTTTATCTCATAGGGGACAAATAGATGCCACTTTCAATGTTTGCAGGCCCCAAATATCTACCTGGTGAATTGATCCACCTACTGGAAATAACTCTCGCTGAATTTCCCTCTTTGTCTCTTCCTTTTCTTGGTCTGGCCTTAGGCTTTTTGAATGCATTCGAGTCTACACCTTGAGTCTGCTGGAATCAACAGATACTTCATTACGACTAATTTGATGTTTGTGGGCCTGTCATGTTTCCTAGCAACTCCTTTGCATCTTTCTCGCTTGCCATGGTCACTTTCCACTGTGACGTGGGTGAGGACACATGGCGGCATCTGTAGCTTCGAAATAGGCTTATCAAAATAAGCTTTGAAACTGGTTAGCAACTGAGGAGGGCACAAATGTAGACACGTGGTAGCTTCTGTTGTTTTTTGGGAATCATGTAGACGACGACAAGTGGTGGCTTCCACCGAGTTCTAGCGAGACTGTGGAGATCAAAAGGATTTATTTAGACCATCTCAGATGGTGACATGTGGCATGTTACGCTCACTTCTACAACTTACCTGAGGCCCGCCATGGTCTTTAATGAAAACAAATAGTAGAAGAAAGAAGTCACGGATAATGATGCTTGTCAGCTTCTGCTAAGCTTTGGAAGGGACACATGGCATGTTTCGCTACTCTTAGATGAATACATTGGGGCCTTCGGTAGTTGTCACTTGTCACCCTCTGCAGGACTTTAAGAAACTTATCGAAAGAAGCTTTAAAACTTACGAAAAGGATGGAGACGCAGACACTAACACTTGTCATGCTCCACAGAACTTCAATGGGACACATGGCTACTTCTGTGGGCTTTTTCTTGAACCTATTGATTGAACCTGTAGATTGAACCAACTGTTTGAACCAATTGTTTGCTACTTCTTTCTTTGACTGAGGCCGCCTTTGAATTGCTTGAACCTTTGAACCTTTGAACTCTTTCGGTTCAAAGTTTAATCGGTTCATTCTCTTTATTGGGCTAAGCCTTGGGTCTTTTGAACCAAATACATTGAACCATTAGGTTGTTGAACCTGTTGAATCATTGAACCAAAATGGTTCAAGGTTCAACGGTTCATGCCTCTATTTTTTTGGTAAATGTTTGAAGCCGTGGAACAATTGAACTTTGTTGAACTTTAGATGAAGCGTTTGACCCATTTGAAGCTTGCCACCAATATTGAAAAAGCTTGAATAATGAAGAATTTGAAAGCTCAGAGCAAAATTTGAAAAGGAGAGAGACAAACTCGGATCGTATAGGGCCAAAATAGCTTCATATGTTGTCCCAAAATTGAGTGGCATTTTTGGGGATCAATAGCTTGTAAACTCTATTATAGAGATGTATAAGTATATTTTGGTGTTCCATTATTATTTTATATGAAGTAGGTGTATTTTTGTGTTATGTTTGATTAAGAGAACATATCTATAATAGTTGTAAGCTCTATTATAGAGATGAATAATTATATTGTGGTGTTTCCTTGTTATTTTATAATAAGTATCCATATTTTCATGTTTTGTTTGATTAAGAAAACATGTCTATAACACTTTTCAAACTCTATTATAGAGATACATAATTATATTGTGGTTTTCTCTTGTTATTTTACACCAATTAGGTGTATGTTTGTGTTTTATTTGATTAAGAGAACATATCTATAATAGTTCTAAACTCTAGTATACAGATGCATAAGTATATTTTGGTGTTCCCTTGTTTTTTAATACCAAACTTATTTTATGTATCTATAGTGTAATGAAATTTAAATATCTATATTGGACCAACAACTTCACTTCCACCATTAGCTTTCATAAATGACTAGAGAAATTAAAAAAACCATCACATGTGTATTCGAGCAACTTCTATTAATCCTACGAGTGACGTGTTGGACCAACATTAAATTTTCCCTTGGCCCTTCAATATGCCAACATCAATTCACTAAAAAATGGGGTAAGATATCAACCTTGATCTCTGTAGCTTTAATTTCATCTGCACCACATTCAATACTAGAAATACAATATGCATTAGGTGTGAGAATTTGGGATGTGAAGTCATTTATGCCATTAACCTCTTTTAACACTACCTACTTTTTTAAGCTTTGAATTCTTTAAGACGTAGCAATTTAAACTTACAAGTTTATAATTATAGTTTTAGCTATTTATTACTAAATTTTTTAGTCATTAAAATCATATAGAAGGAAGAGCATGTTTGTTTTACTCAATTTTATAAATATGTTAATGACCACTTGTGATTTAGGACATAATATGCTTAAGGTAAGGGTAAGTGCACAAAGTCAGGGGATAAAAAGTAGCCTATTTCTAGACATGATTTTCTTAAAATTTTAGAAATCTGAACTTCTATAGATGATTTGAGATATATACACTCCAAATTTGAAGATGGTGCAAGAACATGAAATGTAGCATTTTGCGTCTAGTTTTCAAAACACTATTTTTAAAAAAATGGTTAAGTATAACTAGGTCAAACATTTAAAATTTGAAGAGAAATTCCCTTTTTTAAGGAAACAGAGTAGATAGACATTTGTGTGGCACACCATTTTTTGAGTAGCGTTTAATATTCTTTGAAACCCTTTGGGTAAAATTTAGATAAGATCTTCTAGTTTGTGACCTATATTTTTTTTTATTTTTTCAATGAATAATTTTTTAATGATTGTTTCAAGTAAATAGATCTTGAAAATTGATAAAAAAATGGAAGGTAATTTGTGTGATGCGCTTAACTACCTAAAAAAAAAACTAATTTTTTAAATGTGTGTAGAATTAGGCCTAGTTTGTGAACATATAACTTATTTTTAACTTGGATCAACTAAAGACAAATTACATGAACATGTATAGGCATGTATGTTTGTGGCATGTAGTTGACTAAAAGAGATATAGCTAGAAATCAACATAGTTTGAAACCTTAAATTAGTCTAAACAATATATTTTTGGAAAGAGGAGAGTGTGCTCGACATGATGGTATTAAGTTTTTAAATTTTCATATTGAAATTCATAGTGTATTTGGTGATCAAAGTTGATTTTTGTTATTTTTTTTATCATAACTCTTAGACTCAACTGTAAATTGATAGGTCCAAGTGTTTGGCTTAGGAATCCAAACCATCCCCAAGCCAAAAGGCCAAGGATTTGAATTCAAATTCAAATAACGTGCTCGCAATACTAATGTGATTGTGGTATTAACACGATCATGTTATTAACCACGTTAATAATGTGATCATATTAATTAATAACATGATCGCATTAATAATATGATCTCATTATATATTCATAACACCTAAAAACCCAAATTTTTGAATTACCTTAAATTTTATATATTCTTGAGATCTCTAATAGTTGTTGTGCCCAACATCCCCCTTTTATTTAAGAAGAAATGGGGACCCACTTTTTTGGATTTGGGTCTTAATATTGAGCCCCCTTGTTTCATATGTTTATACAAATTCTAAAAAATCTAAGGTATTTCACTTTTGGCATGATGATATTGGTATTGTGTTTCATGAGACTAACTTTTGGTTCTATAGAGACTATTCTTTAGGCTTAAATTTTCAAGCTAAATCTTTTGGCTCTTATGCAATTTGTCCTTTTGGGTTTTATGTTTTAGGTGTTCTTGGGCCTATTTTATTTTAGGATTACTATTTGAAAAGCCTTATTTTTTCAAAAAAATTGTTGTGAACATTTTGTTTGAAATAATTCCCCTAAAGGAATTCAACCTGTAAGCTCTTTACCTTATAGAATTTTGGACTACGAACATTTTGCCCAAAATAAATCCTAATGGATTATTCCTTCGACCCTACCTAACATAGCCTTTTGGACCTTTGAAATGACCCTTATCTGTATGAAAGTACCCTTCAAAAAAATCAAAAGTGCCCTTCGACCCCTACGAAGTAGACCCTTCAGGATATTTTTGCCATGAAGTGGACCCTTCAAATCCTTTCCACATACCCTTCAATACTTTTGGACTAACCCTTCAGCCTTTTTGAAAGTTTCCTTTGTCCTTTGAATTAGCCATTTCACATTTCTCAAATTGACCACTTTACCCTTTCTAACTAGATCTTTTAAGGCACATACCCTTTAGGGTTTATGTAAATGACCCTTTAGGACTTTTCGCCTGAACCCTTTAGCCTTTGAGACTTATCTTTCAAGGTATCTTTTTGACCCTTTTGTCCTATGAAAAGTGCACTTTGACCCTCATGTATTGGACCCTTTGACATGAATATACCCTTCAGGATTTCTATCCCAAGCCTTTGACCCTTTTTGAAGTGGCCACTTATCCTTTGGGATAATTTTCATAGCCTTTTTTTCCCACCAAAAGACCCTTCGAACCCAAGGTACATACCCTTTAGGTTTTTGTAACCTACCATTTAGGAATTTTGAAATTGCCCTTAGTTGTATGGAATTACCCTTCAATAAAATCAAAAGTGCCTTTCAGCCTTTACGAAGTAGACCCTTCGAGACTTTTATCATGGATAAAATGTCCTACAAAGTGGAACCTTCGAATCAAAAGTACCCTTCAAGGAAATTAAAAATGTCCTTCAAATCTTAGAAATAACCCTTCAAGATACTTACCTTGAGACTTTTGCCCAGATAAAATCTTTGGGGAAATTTGTAGACATTTTATCTGAAACAATTCCCATGAAAGACTTAATCTGTGGATGTTGAGCTAAAAGCATTTTTTTGATGTAGACCCTAAGTGCCTTTTATTACTAAAAATGCTACTAAGTCTCACCACACTTAGACAAAACAAAGTGAAAATATTTCCTATCAATACTTTAAAACCCTACCAACCTAAGATAATAAGTATGAATTATACGAGAAAGAAAAGCCAAGTGAACATTGCACATTTATGTTGCATGAACTGATACTCAATGGAGGATTCTATATAGGTAATATATCACTATTGAAAAGTTGTCATTGTATTCAAGCTAACTTGCATTCAAAGTCTTCTGCTTTTTTGTAGCGATGAAGAGCCCTAGTTCTCACTTCAAGAGTACAGTGATTAAAATAACGACAGAGCTAGAGCTAAATTATTTATCCAACATACATAACACATAAAAGAAGTATCACAAAGTACATATCAATGGAATCTACATCTAGGACATTCTGAGGTATGAATCTACCATCTCCATATTCAATTAAGGACTCCATAGAGTTCATAGATATAGTCTTTGATGCCATAATGTTTGGAGACAAATACAAGAATTATTCAACATTATGGGATGTCATCGATTTGGTAGACATGTTTTCACTGGAAGACGATATGACACTAACAGATAGATTATTTTTTAAGGAATTATTGTAATTCAAACACCAAATATTATACTTTAATATAGACAAACTGGGATTAATGTCGTGCATTGACCTCTTAAGGGATCTATTCTTTTTAGGGAAGATATCACATGATGCTTTCCTACATCATTCTAATAATAATATAGTGGTCACGTGCATTTTGGGGGTGTATTTCCAGAGATACCTATCTTTGAGTATACATGATGCCTAATTTAAAAAGCACACATTGGTGTAGTTTAATGTAGAGACTTCAATGGAGAAGGTACTATCTTCATGACTACTCCTGAACCATACCATCACATGGAAAGGGAAAAAGCCAAAAGGAGCAATCCTGATTGACAAATTTAGGATGAGGATTCACATTGGTATGGCTCTTCTCAATATATTATATGGTATGCCCAGTATTCATTTTATTAATTTAGATTGGGTATCGCTACTATACATGATGATTACACATGATGTCGTATACGCATAAGGTGAAATTATCAGCCCTTGATTGAGAGAATAGATTATTCATAACGACAAGTGTCTCACACCCTCTAGACATTTATACATGATATCCTATTTGTTAGACGTAGTCATGGGTACATGTTAAAAAGACCTTGGTGAATTGTGGGCTCTGACCATAGACTATGAGAAGAATAGAATCTGTGATCATTACCAATTCATGCATGTTTACTACTATACCAAGTATATGGTGAGGATCTTAGAGGATGTCTATCCTCTTGTTTGACAATCCATTAATGGATCTCCCATGCCTCAAATTGGACAAAACATTGTGAATAACTTGGTAGGGAAAGGGGATTATTCCCTTTACCCAAATTTCACTGTTATCATGGTTTGGCGAAACAAGGTTGGCCCCCTGTGTCTTCCAAGGTTTATACCAGACAAACTAGTTGAATAGGAAATCGCCTTCTAGTTATAGAAAAGCAATGAAAAAGATTTATCAAGGTAGAAGAAGGCCTTATATTTTGGTCATTTTATAACTATTGGTAGGATTGTATATACAATGAGGAATCATCTTGGGTAAGTAGGTAGAAAACATATGAGTTATCCTTTCCTCGCACTTGCACATAGAGATTAGGATCTGCATGGGCTGATCCAAAAGAACATTCATGGATTCAACATCCCCTATAGGCATGAGCCTTATGACTATGATTTCTTATTTTTGAATACCAAGTCTAATGAAGAAGTATTATAATAGGTGTAGATTATTGGGTTGTAAGAGGATCATTTGAGAATGATCCAAGATGACCCTTCTATTTCTACCAGGGAGTTGGATAGCAAAAAGGCATAAAGGGTGAAAACATTCAAATTTTTAGAGAGGACAGTCCAAGGATCAATCCAAGGACCAAGTTGTTTCCTCCTCCCAAGGACTTCCTTTGAAGTTGAATTTGAAAATAGTGAAGAAAGAGCCCAAGCTACCTGAGCCTAGTTATACTAGGGGAAGATAAGTAGGGGACCCCATCAACCTAGATTCTGATGAGGAAGAGAGAAAACATGAATTGTCTACTGTTAGTTTTAGTCAAGTGTCAATTGTTATGCCCTAGGTATACATTATTACATCCATTAGGATAGAAACTCCAAAAGCAACAACATCATCACCTTGGGACTCCTCCACATAAGTAAGGACACCCTTGGTCTATAAGAGAAAGCTTAAGACTCATATGGGTAGTCTTACAGTGGATACATCACATAGTATTCCCACTCAACCTCCACATGTAGAGCCAACTAGGGGAGATGTGTTGATCATCAATGATATTGAGGATGATTCATATGAGAAAGCTAATTTGGAGACAACCAAGGCTATGAGCCTCCAAATAGAGCCCATGGAACTTACTTTTCTGGGTACTCAATCTTTTGTTAGTTTTGTTTCATATTTTGTACCTATCTTTGGATCAGTTACCTCTGTGGAAGTTCCCACATCTACCCCCTCCATTTACTCTAATACTATCAATCATGTTTCCATTTCCATCCCACTCACCATGCAGAACCCTTTTGTTTCTATTGACACCTCCATTATTAGAGCCCTCAAGATGAAGAAAGCATCCAGGAAGGTGCATAATACATTGGATACCTTAAAAATCCATGTCCACTCCACCCAAATCACTCTTCCACTACCATATACCACTTACAAATAAGAGATCATAATGATAAGTAATGGTAGGGGAAGGAAGGCCAAGCCCCAAATGATCATGATCCATCCAATTCCCTAGTTTGGAGGAGTGGATTGGTCTTAAATTATATGGCCTTCCCTCCCTGATGTCTTGACTAAAGCCCACAAGAAACAACATAGAGTTCAAGAGGAGGTCAAGAAAGAGGTTGTTGTCACAACCTATGATGCATCCTAGTTAGATATTCCTCCATGGGCAGTAGATTTAAGGAGTAAGGCTTCTCAATTGCCAAACTTCAAAATTACTTAGATTCCCTCTATTTATACTTTGTTTGATCCTCCAAATGGTAGTATTTAAAGGATGAAGAAGATAAAATTAGAAGATGAAAAGGAACCCAATCATCTTTGAAGAAAGGCAAGAAGTGTTCTCCCTTACCAAGGGGCAGAACAGATAACTAGGATAATCTTTATATGAGGAAAATATAGTAGACCTAACATAAGCACACAAGGATGACATAGTTGTAATCCATGAGGGCACAGAATTAGCTCAAAAAGAGCTTGAGATAGAAGTGTAGGTATTAGAGGTTGAATTGCAATAGCTAAAGGAGAATGTTAAGATAATATACATTCTTACTAGCATAAAAGCTAAAGTTCAGGAGGTAACTTTGAGATGTTATAACTCTTTGGAAGCCATGGAGTTCATAAGGGCTGATATGGCCCCTCATGTGAACCAAGCCAATAAATTGTTTAATTCCTTGAGAGATGACAATGCAAAACTAAATATTCTAGTTATTTGTATAGGCAACTCATTATATAGTCATCTTGACCTGATGACTATGCTAGAGGCATCCAATGCCTTAAATCTAGTAGTCATTTGACAGGAAGAGGTAAAGGATTGGTTACAAAATGTTGAGGCTTTAACCCAAAAATATCAAGCACATGAGGCTCAAAGTTTTCAAAATTTACATGAATTAAAGTTATCCAAAGTTAAAAATTCCACTGGTAAGTTAATTATCAGGATTAATTTTGATAAACTTATCCAGGAAGTGGATGATGATTTTAAATAGAGCCTACAAGGTTTGACACTTGAAGAAATTGACTCAGAATTAAGTAAGGCTCAGAAAAAGGTCACTGAAGTTAAAATCTTCAAGAGTAAATTTAAAATAACTAAGGATGAGCATGCAAAGCTCCTTGGATAGACCAAAAGAATCCATTGGCCACTACTGCTAAATTTAGACATTATGTGACAACAACATGGAGTGAAAAAAAACATTTATGAGGATAACAAAGCAAAAAAATGAGGGCTTCCATCAGCGTAGCTACATCTTCAATTGCCAATTCAATTTTATGCCAACCAAGGTGAATACAATGTTACAAATGACTAAGCCTTGATAGGCTGAGGTTTTATGCATGTACAGTTTTGCAATGGTGAATGTACTTAGATTTTGAGTAGCTAATTGTAAAATTGACTTTACATGCACACATTACCTAATTTTGGAAAAGTCAATTTATTTATTTTTAACTTATATGGTTTTTTACCACAATTAGAACTACATGTTCTAAGTAACACATGTAACCACTTTACATGGACTTGGAGGATGAGGTGACCCCTTCCTCAAGTCTATATATACGATTGTAACCCAACCTATTTTTTTGTCAAAAAATTTTAGAATACAGAGTAACAAAGATATTTTGATCACCAATGAAGTGTTTTGAATATTTTTTTTCCAATTCTGTGCAACTAATTTTTGTTTCCATAGTTGTGCATTTCAAAAACCTTTTAGTGTGATACAATTATGAATAGATTCTTGATCATTTTAATTGATATACTGATCCTAGATATGCAATACCTATTGAAATATTAGTAAATATATTTATTGAGTTAGTCAAGTTGATTAAATCATATTCTTGAATGTGTACTTATACTTTATTTGGTGTAGTTTTTTTTGTGTGTGCAACAGCTACCTCAGATAATTCATTTGCCTGAACCATAATCTTTTGATTAAGGGTGTGTGTAACATCTTCCCTAAAAGGAGCAACCTTTGTCTAGGGATTTTGAATTCCCTGCATCTTTGTTTCCTTAGACTTCCTAGCCATTTTTGATTGTGTGTGTGCTATTGTTTCTAGCAATAGGCATAGGTTTTAGAAAGCATAGGCCTATTCATAAACCAATCAGGGAAGTGATACCCCAAGAACCATAAAGCCTTCTTCTCTACCCTACCTCCTCCTTTTTGAGTTTGTTATTAAGACCCACCCACTTTAGATTAAAAAATAGCCACCCATCCAACTCACATAGATATTCACTCTATTAGGAGGCCACACCTCCTTCTAAAAACCTTATCAACAACCTGCATGCCCTGCCCCTATTCCATCAAAAGGTTTAAATACACTACATACTTGCAACTCATGTCCTAGAGTGGAGTTCAGCTCCACTAAGATCCTATAACATTAGAGGCCACCTCATTTGACTATGGTGTGCATAAAACCTACATCAACAATATTTAATTGGTGCTAAAAGGAGGGCCTTGAACCCCCCTGATAATAGAGGTTATTCTTTATGTAGATTTACACTAGAGTCACCTTGGAGAGTGACCAGATCTAATTCCCAGGATGGTTTATTAGCATCACCCTTGACAAGTCATAGGAGACCTAGAGCTATGCCAATAACTCTAATTCAGAATAATCAACCACCTCCACTAGGGAACCCCTTACTTATAAGGAACCCTTTGCCTATTAATCAACCAATGGATTAGCAATAGCTCTGGTTAGTTGGATCTACCATTGTCATCCCAAAAGACGTACATGATTTGCTTTGAAATCTTAAAAATTATCTACCATCCTTTTCTCCTTCAGGACCAAGGATAATAGAAGAACATATCAAATATGTTAAAGTTGTTTTAAGGTTGATTAATGTAGTTGATGAAGATGTTGCATGTCAATTATTCCCTTTTAATTTAATGGATGTTACTTATGATTAGTATTTTAATCTAACAAAAAACTCCATCACCAATTGGGAGAAATGTTAAACAACTTTTCTTGTGTATTTTGGGTAGGTCACCAATCCTAGATTGGTATATCATTACTTCACCAGTATGAAGAGGGAGCCTAATGAGCCCATCAATGCTTTCAATGCAAGATGGTAGAAGATGTATAACTAGTTGACCTCAAGGTATAAAGTAAAAGGAGCATTAGCATTAGAGATGTACAAAAATGCCTTGGACCCTATCACCACCATGTTTTTAAGAAGAACACCTGCTACCAATACTTTGGCATTGGCATTCAAACAAGCTATTAACATTGATATGCATCTCAACCCACAGATGTCTATGGTAGCTAACATCAACAATTGATTTCTAGAATTTAATTCGATACCACATGTAAAGCAAAATATTCTAGCATATAATTAGATTCAATTGTACATATTGCCTCCACTGACATAGACAATGTAGCCAAATTTTGTCTACTTGAACAATCATGTGATAAGCAATAGTTACCAATATAACTAACACATAGTTGCACTTCCCATGGATATTCTATAAGGTATAGATTCCACAAAAGTTAAATTGGATTCTATTAAAAACATGGTCCAAAAGTTGAGCAATGATTTCCTGAATATGCAATGAAAGATGGGCAATGCCAACGTCCTAACTAGTAAATAGAACATCAAATTACATAGATATAATAGACCATTTAATCAGCCTGCACACAACATAGAGCAACCGATCAAGCTCCAAAAAATTAATATAGATGAAATGACTCTCCCTAATTGGTGTAGGATACACAATACACCCAACATGGTGAGATCGATTGCAGTGAGTTCTATACAATATTTGATATCTTTCAAAGGGAGGTAACTAGGAAACATCATATGAATAATCCACTAGAATCCTATCAGTATCTTGAATCTTCTATCATAGCCATGTTCTTCAAAACTCATGAGTTCCCCTTCCTAGGCAAAGATGACAATGAACCAAAAGATAGTATGGATGAAGTTAATGTTTTCTAGTAGTTCCAAAGAGGTGCATACAACTTAAGGAATAAGAAACCACTTACTACCTCAACTCCTCCAAACACCATGATAATTCCTCTAAATCCTAAAGCAGACAATAATCCACCCCCTCCAAAGGGGAATGATCAACTACCAAGAAAGTAAGAGATGAGTAAAAGAGGATACAACATCATGGAATATATGAAGAAGATTAAAGTGAATATAACTCTTCATGAGTTGGCCTAGATCATTGAATAAAAGGAGCTATTGTGGAAGTCTATTACTAGAAAGGCCCCTATGGAAAGAACTAAAGTGACTATAGACAAAGCAAAACTTGCTGATGTCAATGTTATTTATAAATGCAAGCCTAAAGTGCCACCATTTTTGTTGACCATTAGGGCATTCAGTAAGAACATTCATAACTATTTAGTTAATTTTGTAACATCTACAACTATCATGCCTACCTCTATATGTAAGAATCTTGGTCTCACTTTATGTCCTTCAAAGAGATTAGTCTCTCAACTAGACAAAATAGTGGTACTAGTAGTTGGGGAGATAAATAACATACACATTCAAGTGGTATTTGAACCAAGAGTCTAGATGATCATTGATATTTTAGTATTCAAAATACCAAAAGGCTACAAATTGTTGTTGAGCAAAGATTGGTCCAAAACACTTAGTGGATATCTTTCAATAGACTTATCTCATATTTAGCTACCATGGAGAGGATTTGTGAACCAAGTAAAAATTAATAGAGATCCAAGAATGAAATATCCCATAATTGAATACAATGTCAAAAATGAAGAGGTGAAGTATGACTCTCCCACTCTTGGTATTTATACTTTTACCACTCTGAATTCAACACAAAACCTAGAACTTGAAGGTTCAAATTAGTTATGGACTATGCATTTTGATGGATCCAGGTCCAATCAAGGATTAGACATAGGAATTGAGCTGATTGATCATCAAGGTAAGAAGTTCTTGGTAGCTTATAGAATACAATTTTTACATACTAACAACAGAGCTGAGTATGAATCTCTAATTTTGGGATTACAGTTTTCACTAAAGAATAATGTAAAATAAATACAAGTATTTGGTGACTTAGAGTTGGTATTTAACCAAATAAGAAATAAATATCAGTGCAAATTATCTTATCTAAAGAGATACCAGCAGAAAGTATGGGATTTTATTGAAAAATTTAAAGCTTTTAACACAGTATCACTCCCAAGAGAGAAAAATCAAGTCACTGATTCACTAGCTATTGTTGCTACCAATCTCAAGCCATTGTAGGAGTCTAAGGTAAAGAGATTTTCTATTGAATTGGTTCCTTCTCCCTTTGTTCCATATAATGTATAAATTTTTTAAGTCTTCGATGATGATCAATAGATTATTCATTTCTTAACTAATTCAATGGATTTCAAGTCCCAAATCATCGATGACAATGACATTAACCACTTCTATTAAGAATAAATAGATAAAGAGGGCATTCTTCAGCTCAATGAAAATTGGATTCTAGTTGGCTTAGTCTTCTTAGAAAGACCATTTGACTTAGACCCTCAGGCATAACAACTCAAGTAGTCCGAAATTGATGAATGAGACTTCAAGAGGGAAAATATAGGAGATGATCATAACCCATGTTATATGAATATTGGTCTTATTTGTAATGAGGAGGAAAGACAATCAGTCAGAGTGTTGATCACTCAATATAAATACCTGAAGGTGTATGACTTGTAGGTCATCACTCACACAATTCCCCTGAAGCAAGACCATAAACCATTTAGATAGAGGCAAAGGCCAATAAATCTTATTCTAAACTCTCTTATTCAAATGGAAGTGGAGAAGCTATTGAGTGCCAAAATCATCTTCCCAATCTGACATTCTACCTGGGTGGCCAATTTGGTCTCGATTAGAAATAAGAATGGTGAAATTAGATTGTATGTAGACTTTAAAAATATGAACAAGGCTTCTAAGAAAGACAATTATCCTCTCCCTTCTCTATATGAGGTAATACAGATAGTGAGTGGTTCTAAAATGATGTCCTTTTTGAATGGATTCTCAAGCTATAATTAGGTACTATTGTAATTTGAGGATAGGATGAAGACAACATTTACTACAACATTTCATCTCAAGGTTCGCAGAAATAGTCAAGCCTCTAAATGCCATGATTAAACAAGATTCTAAAATAGAGTGGACAGTTGAAGCTAAAAAGTCTTTCTAAGACATTAAGGATGCCATATCTCAGGCTCCAGTGTTAATTAGTCCAAACTTTATAGAAGATTTCTATTTATATTCATTCACTTTAGAACACACTATTGCAATGGTTATCACACAAAAGAAAGAGGAAACTGAGCATCTGATTACCTTCATGAACATAAATCTGAAGGATGTAGAGTTCAGGTATTTTATGATTGAAAAGAATTTTTTTGCTCTTGTCAAAGCAGTGAAGAAATTTCAAAACCATTACTATTGTACCCGACCCTATTGTCAAGCTCACCCTATCACAGATTGAGCTAGGAGAACATCGAGGCAAATGGATGGCCAACCTATAGGAATTTGACATAAAGGTTAGGGCTACAAATATTGTCAAAGGTCAAGGCATTATTCAACTCATGACTAAACCTTATCCTCAAATCACCATTAAAGAGGTATGTGTAGCACAAGTTTTTAAAGGAGAATGGTATATAAATATAATCTAGTATTTACTTATAGGAACTTGTCCCCCAAATATTAATAGAGAAAGGAGAGCTTTGAGGCTCAAATCTGCTCATTTCATGATCAAGAAGGGAGTCCTCTATAGAAGCAACTATGAAGGTATTTATATTAGATGTGCATCTATAAAGGAGGATAAGGAAATCTTGGAGAACTTGCATCAAAAGATAGGCAGTGGACACCCTACTGGGAATACCACAACCCATAAAATCTTGAGTATGGGTTACTATTGGCCAACCATATTTAAGGATGCTCATATGAATGTTAGAACCTTCCATGAATTTAAAGCATTAACTAAGAGAAAAGTACACATAATAATGCCTCTATAACCAGTTATTGAAGGCCATTTGCATAATAGGGTTTAGACTTTGTTAGTGTAATCAACCCAAATTCCTCAATAGGCCATAAATTTGTGCTTACAATTATAGATTATTGTACTAGATGGATGGAAGCCATAGCCACAAAGAATAGTAAACCACAAGATGTGATTCACTTTTTGAAGGAACACATAACTAATAGATTTGGCATGCCCATCTCTTTGGTGTGTGATAATGGACTAGATTTTATACTAGTGGAATTTCTTGAATGGGCACATGACAATCATATTATAATTAGGTCAACTTATAACAACTACTTTTATGGAAATGGACTAGCAGAGTTAATAAATAAAATTCTAATTTATGCAATCAATAAATCAGTAGGGGACAAGCCTAGAGACTAGCACAAATTACTAAAGTATGCTCTTTGGGTAGACTAGACCACATACAAGAAAGATTTAAATGTTTCCCCCTACCTACTATTATATGGGTGTAGACTAGTTTTCCCCATCACAATGAAGCTACCCATGTATCAGTAAATGCAAGACTACATGGAATTGAATGACAAAGTAGAATCAAGATTGATTGATATAATAGAAATGGAGGATTCAAGGACTGAAGCCTTGTAGACATTCAACAAACACTAGGATAGAGTCAAAAGGTGGTTTGATAAAAGATCAAAATTCAAAGCATTCAAGATTTTGGATCTGGTGCTATTATGGGATAAAGCTTATGAAAAGAAAGGACAAAAAAATATTTTTGCCCCACTATAGATTGGACCCTATCAAATTTCAAAGATTATGGGAAATAATGCATTTCATCTAAAGGATCTCCAAGGCAACAAGCTTACGTATCTAGTCAATGGACAATTCTTGAAGCATTACTTCAGAACAATTCCATCTGTGGATATTATTGATTAAGGAGATTCATATAAGTTTAGATATAGGACTAGAGTAGATTTCCATGATTTCTAGTTTAGTTTCTTGATTTTTAGTTTGATTGTTCTTTATTTCAAAGTAGTTTCTTACTTTGTATAATTTTTTTTTTGCTTTCAGTATTCTGTTTTCTTAGATTGGATTTCAGTGCTTTCTAGATTAGTTTCTTGCTTTCTAGATTAGTTGTTATTTACTTTTTTTGACATTTGAGGTTGTTGTTACTCTAGTTATTACCAAGTTGAAATCTAATAATAACTAAGTTTAGGACTTGTAGGAAAGGGAAAAATTAAAATATTGACACACTGGGGACTAGTTTATAAATTGGGTGTTTTTCTATGTTTTTGAGTCTTTAGGATGAAGGCAATCAAAGGATTATTCTAAATAGTGTCACAATTGAATACTTTTACTAGGTATATGAAAGTTAATATTTGGGTACGTCATACAAATTTAGAAATTTTTCTTATTTCATTGGATCAAATTCATTTATCATATTAAATACTTGTTGAAAGTGATAATTCTGGGTGTATATTTGGTTGGTAGGGACATTCTAGTAACATTTTGTTTTATAATTATACCAAATCACTGGGGTTTCATCTCCTCTCTTTTCCATTGATCTAAACACAAGAGAAAATAAAAAGGGAAGAGAAAAAATGAGTTCAAAAGAGCAAAATAAAATTTAAAGAAAATTAAAATAGCTCACATGATGAAATAAGGTTAATGCACCACACATCATGGTTATAAGAAGACAATGGAGGGAGAAGAGAAGGAGCCAAGGTATCTCTATCAAAACTATGGATGTCTGGATGATAGTAGATCAATGCCTAAGATTATTTTGTTTTAATGAGATTTAATAGATACTAGAACGAAACCTACAGCTTCATCAAAACCTTCAAAAAACTCATCACAACAAGGGTTAAATAAACTACACATTTAACACACACACAGATCCAATAAATTAGAGAGAAAGTATGTTGTGAGAATTAACTCAGGTGTATCTTTCATGTTTTTGATCTAAGTATTTTTTTTATCACACATTTCAATATCGATCTAAAGATTACAAAACTAGAGTTCTGGGTTCTCGAATACTCATAAGTATTCCCCATAGTGAGTCACCATTTGTTGTGCCCGACATCCCCTTTTCTTTAAGGATAAATGGGGATCCAATTTTTAAGGTTATGGTCTTAATATTGAACCCCATTGTTTCATATGTTTATTCAAATTCTAAAAAATCTAAGGTATTTCACTTTTAGTAGGATGATATTGGCATTGTGTTTTATGAGACTAACTTTTGGTTCTACAGATACTATTCTTCGAGCTTATATTTTCAGGCTAATTATTTTAATGCTTATGTAGTTTGTCATTTTGGGTTTTATGTTTTGAGGGTTCTTGGGCCTATTTTCTCTCAGACTTATTATTTTGAAAGCCTTATTTTGTCAAGGAAATTATTATGGACATTTTGTTTGAAATAATTCCCCTAAAGGAATTCGGTCTATGGGCTATTTGCCTTAAAAAAAATTGGACTATGGACATTTTTCTCAAAATAAATGCTAACAGATTATCCATTTGATCCTACCTAACCTACCCTTTGAGACTTTTGAAATGAACCTTAGCTATATGAAAGTACCCTTTAGGGAAATCAAAAGTGCCCTTCAACCCATACAAATTAGACCCTTCAGGAAATTTTTGCCATGAAGTAGACCCTTTGAATCCTTTTCACATACCCTTCAAGACTTTTGAACTAGCCCTTCAACCTTTTTGAAAGTGTCCTTTGTATTTTGAATTATCCCTTCAGCCTTTCCCAAATTGACCACTTTACCCTTTTTTACCATATCTTTTAAGGCACATACCCTTCAGGTTTTGTGAAAATGACCCTTAAGGATGTTTGTCCTAAACCCTTTACCCTTTGGGACTTATCCTTTCAGATATCCTTTTGACCCCTTTTTATTATGAAAATTTCCCTTCAATCTTTGTGTATTAGACCCTTTGACATGGACATACCCTTTAGGATTTCTATCCCAAGCCTTTGACCCTTTTTGAAGTGGCCACTTACCCTTTGGGATAATTGTCATAGCCATTTTTTCCACCAAAAGACCCTTCAGACCTAAGGCACGTACCCTTTATGTTTTATGTAACCTATTAGTTGGGACTTTTGAAATGACCCTTAGCTATATGAAGTACCCTTTGATTAAAAGTGCCCTTCGGCCCTTACGAAGTAGACCCTTTGGGACTTTTGTCATGGATAAGATGTCCTATGAAGTGGACCCTTTAGATCAAAATGACCCTTTAAGTAAATTGAAAACACCCTTCATACCTTTGAAATATCCCTCCAGGATAATTGCCTCAGGACTTTTTCCCTAATGAAATCTTTAAGGAAATTTTTGCGAATATTTTGTCTAAAACAATTTCCTTGAAAGAATTAATCTGTGCAGACGTTGACCCAAAAACATTTTTATGATGTAGACACTAAGTGATTTATTACTAATAATGCTACTAAGTCTCACCACACTTATCCAAAACAAAGGTAAAATATTTCCTATCAATACTTTAAAAACCCTGCCAACATGATCTAACAAGTTTGAATTATATGGGAAAGAAAAGCCAAGTAAACATTGCAAATTTATGTCACATAAACTGATATTCAATATAATATTCTATATAGGTGATACACCACTATTGAAAAGTCATAATTTTATTCAATCTAACTTGCATTTGAAGTCTTCTATTTTTTTACAGCAATAAAGAGCCCTGGTTCCCACTTTAAGAGTATTGCGAGTATAACAATGATTGAGCTAGAGATAAATTATTTGTCTAATATACATAACACACAAAAGAATCAACACATAGTACATATCAATGGCATATACATATAGGATGTTATGAGGCATGAATCATCCATCTCCTTATTCAATTAAGGACTTCACATAGTTCATAGATATAATCTTTGATGCCACAATGTTTGGAGACAAATACAAGAATTATTCAAAATTATGGGATGTCATCGATTTGGTGGACATGTTTTCATTGGAAGATGATATGACACTAATAGATACATTGTTTGTTAAGAAATTATTAGAATTCAAACATAAATATTACACTTTTATATAGCCAAGCCAAAAGTAATGCCATGTATTGACCTCCTAAAGGACCTATTCTTTTCAGGGAAGATATCATAAGATGATTTCCTACATCATTCTAATAATAATACGATGGTTGCATGCATTTCAAGGGTGGGTTTCAAGAGATACCTATCTTTGAGTATACACGATGCCTACTTTGACAAGTACACATTAATGTAGTTTAACGTAGAGACTTCAATGGAGAAGGTACTATCTTTATGGCTATTCTCATACTAGACCATCACATAAAAAGGGAAGAAGCCAAAAGGAGCAATCTTGATTGATCAATTTAAGATGGTGATTCACATTAGTATGGCTCTTCTCAATATATTATATAGTATGCCTAATATTAATTTTATCAATTTAGATTGGGTACTGCTACCGTACATGATGCTTATACATGATATTATATACACACTAGGCAAACTTATCAGCCTTCAATTAAGAGAGTAGATTATTCATAAGAACAAGCATCACATACCCTATGGAAATTTCTACATGGTGTCCTCTTTGTTAGACATAGTTATGGGTACATGTTACAAAGACCTTAGTTAATCATGGGCTCCAACCATAGACTATGAGAAGAATAGAATTTATGATAATTACAAATTCATGCATGTTTACTGCTATACCAATTATATGGTGAGGATCTTTGAGGATGTCTATCCTCAGGTTTGGCAAGCCATTCATGGCTCTCCCATGCCTTAATTTAAAGAGAACATTGTGAATAAATTGGTAGGGAAAGGGTATTATTTCCTTTACCCAAATTTCACTATTATCATGGTTTGGGGAAACAAGATTGGCACCTTGTGTCTTCCAAGGTTTATACCAGACAAATTAGTTGAACAAGAAAACACCTTCCAGTCATGGAAAATAATTGAATAGGATTTATCAAGGAATAATAAGGCCTTGTATTTTAGTCAATTTATAATTATTGGCAAGATGGTATATTCAATGAGGAAGCATCTTGAGGAAGTGGGTAGAAAACATAGGACTTATCATTTCCCCACACTTACACATAGAGATTGGGATCCGCATAGCTCATCTAAAAGCACATTCATGGATTCAACATACCTTATAGTCATGAGCCTTATGACTATGATTTCATATTTTTAAATGCCAAGTTTGATGAAGAAGTATTGGAATAGGCACATATTGTTGGGCTACAAGAGGATCATTTGAGAATGATCTAGGATGACCCTTCTATTCCTACCAGGGAGTTGGACAACAAAAAGGCACTGTATAAAGGGTGGAAATATTTAGATTTCTAGAGAGGACAGTCTAAGGAACAATCAAAGGACCAAGCTACTTCCTCTTCCCAAAGACTTCCTTTGAAGTTAAAGTTGAAGACAATGAAGTAAGAGCCAGAGCTACCTGAGCCTAGTTATACTAGGGGAAGATAAGTAGGGGACCCTATCATCCTAGATTTTGATGAGGAAGAGAAAACATAATAATTACCTATTTTTGGTTCCAGTCAAGTGTCAATTACTATGCCCTAGGTACATACTATTACATCCATTAGGATAACATCTCCAAAAGTAGCAACATCATCACCTCAAAACTCTTGTACATAAGTAAGGACCCCCTTGGTCTATTAAAGAAAGCCTAGGACTCCTATGGGAAATCCTACAGTGGAGACATCACAGTGTTTTCCCACTCAACCTACACATGTAGAACTAACTAAGGGAGATGTGGTGATCATCAAGGATATTGAGGATGATTTAGATGAGGAAGTTGAATTAGAGATAGCCAAGGCTATGAGCCTCCAAATAGAGCCTATGGAGCTTACTTTTCTAGGTACTCAATATTTTGTTAGTTTTCCTTCATCTTCTATACCTATCTTTGGATAAGTTACCTTTGTGGAAGTTCCCACATCTACCCCCTCCATTTCCTCTACTACCATTGATCCTTCTATTTCCATTCCCATCCCACTCACCATATAGACCCCTTTTGTTCCTACTGATACCTCCACTATTAGAGCCCTCAAGATGAATAAAGTGTCCAAAAAAGTGTAGACTACATTGGCCACCTTAAAAATCCACATCCACTCCACCCAAATCACCCTTCCACTACCATCTACCACTTTCACAGAGGAGACCACAGTGATAACTACTAGTAGGGGATGGAAGGCCAAGCCCCAAATGATCATGGTCCATCCAGTTCCCTAGTTTGGAGGAGTGGATTGGTCCAACATTATATGTCCTTCCCTCCTTGATGTCCTCACCAAAGCCCAAAAGAAACAACATAGAGTTCAATAGGAGGTTAAGGAAGAGGTTGTTGTCATAACCTCAGATGAATCCTAGTTAGATATTCTTCCATGGGTAGTGGATTTAAGGAATAAGTCTTCTCAATTACCAAACTTCAAAATTATTGAGCTTCCATTTGTTTCTAATTTGTTTGATCCTCCAAATATTAGTATTCAAAGGGTGAAGAAGAGAAAATTAAAAGATGAAAAAGGCACCCAGATCATCCTTAAAAAAAGGAAAGAAGTGTTCTCCCTCACCAAGAGGCAAAATAGACAGCCAAGATAATATTTATATGAGGAAAATCTAGTAAAATTGGTACAAGCACAAAAAGATGCCATATTTACAATCATAAGGGCAAAAAATTAGCTCAACTGGAGCTTGAAGTAGAAGTGTAAGTATTATAGGCTAAAGAGGAGAAACTAAAGGAGAAGGACAAGACAACACATATTCTTGCTAGCATAGAAGCTGAATTTTAGGAGGCAACTTCAAGATGTTATAACTCCTTGGAATCATGGAGTTAATGAAGGATGAGATGGCCCCTAATGTGAACCAATCCAATTAACTGTTAAATTCCTTGAGAGATGACAATGTGAAACTAAAGATGCTAGTTGTCTATATAGGCAACTCACTATATAGTCATCTTGACCTTATGACTACACTAAAGGTATCCAATGCCTTAAATATAATAGTCATTTGGCAACAAGAGGCAAAATATTGGTTACAAAATGTTGGGGCTTTAATCCCTATAAATCAGGTACATGAGGCTCATATTCTTCAAATTTTGCATGAATTAAAGTTATCTAAAGTTGACTCTATTGGTAAGTTAATTAGTAAGATTAATTTTGATAAACTTATTCAAGAAGTGGTTAATGGTTTTAAGCAGAGCCTACAAGGCTTGATTCCTAAAGAAATTGAGTCAAAATTAAGCAAAGATTAGAAAAAGGTCACCAAAGTTGAAATCTTCAAGTGTAAATTTCAAATAACCAAGGACGAGCATGCAAATCTCCTTGGATAGACCAAAATAATCCATTGGCCATCACTGCTAAATTTAGACATTATACGATGATAGCATGGAGTGACACAAAAATTTTATGAGGATAACAAAGCAAGGAAGAAGTAGGCTTTCGATGGTGCAACTACATCTTCAACTGCCACTTCAACTTATATGCCAACCAAGGTGCATACAACATTACAAATGATTAAGCTTTGATAGGTTGAGGTTTTATGCATATACAATTTTGTAAAGATGAATGTACTTAGATTATGAGTGGCTAATTATAAAATTAACTTTACATGCACACGTTTCATAATTTTATAAAATTATTATTATTATTATTATTATTATTATTATTATTATTATTATTATTATTGTTATTATTATTATTATTATTTTTAACTTATATGGTTTTAGACCGCAGTTAGAACTACATGTTCTAACTAACACATGTAACCACTTTTCATGAACTTGGAGGATGAGGTGACCCCTTCCCCAAGTATATATATAAAATGTAACCCAACCTAGCTTTTTGTCAAAAGATTTTAGAATATAGATAAGCGAAGCAATTTTGATCATCATCAAAGTGTTTTGAGTATTTTATTTCCAATTCTATGTAATTTGTTGTTATTTCCATGGTTGTGTGTTTCAATAATCTTTAGTGTGCTACAGCTACAAATAGATTCTTGATCATTTTAATTGATATACTGATCTTAGATGTGCAATAACTATTGAAAGATTAGTAAATATATTTATTGAGTTAGTCAAGTTGATTGAATCATATTCCTGAATGTGTAATTATGTTTTCTTTGGTGTATTTTTCCATGTGTGTGTAATAGCTATCACAAATAATTTATTTACTCGAGCCATAATTTCTTCATTAAGGGTGTGCAACAACTGAACTAAAAGGAACAACCTTTGTCTGGGGATTTCAAATTCCCTACATATTTATTTCCTTAGACTTCCTAGCCATGTCTGATTGTGTGTGTGTTATTGTTTCTAGTAACTGACATAGGTCTTAGAAAGCATAGGTCTATTTAGAAACCAAACAAGGAAGTGATTCCCCAAGAACCAAAAAGCCTACTTCTTTGCCCTACCTTACCCTCTTTTTTGAGTTTGTTATTAAGACCGACCCAATTTAGATTAAAAATGAACCACCCATCTAACTCACATAGAGATTCACTCTATTAGAAGACCACACCTCCATCCAAAAACCTTGTTAACAACTTACATTCCCTACCCCTATTCCATCAATAGGTTGAAATACACTGTAGACCTACAACTCATGCCTTAAATTGGAGTTCACCTCCATTGAGATCCTAAAATGTTAGTGGTTACCTCACTCGACTGTGGTGGTGTGCATAAAACCTATATCAACAATAGTGGTGTTATTTTATGTGATATGGGAAAGGTCCCTAACCTTGGGTAGTGAATTAAGGTGTCGTGGTATCATATTAGACTTCAAAAAATTTATAGGCATTTTTATATGTTGACTTGACAACTTATAATTACTTGATTTAAAGGCATAAATAATTATACATTTTATGATATAACTTATTTTATCACAAGATGTCATAAAATGCATTTTTAAAACCTTTGTCCAAAACTTAGTCTTTGGAGTACCAATCTAGCTATGCTTCTAAAGTTAATTGGGGATATTATAAGCCCCTTCAACCTAATTGCATGAATATAAAATGTGATTCATGGGTTGATAAGCTCCAATTTAACTTTATTGAAGCAAAGAAACATAATTTATTTATATGCAAGTTTTACATGTATAAAATATGGTTTTGAGCTCAATAAACTTGAAGTCATCAGCTAATTATTGCAAATGTCAATTAGTTCAATTATGGAGGTAATTAGGGTCAAAATGAGCCATGCGAACATATTTTAAATTGTATATTCAATGTGATTTGGATTAAAATTAACTCTAATGTCATGTCATATATAATTAACCAAAGAGTTGATTCATTTAATCTAGGAGGCATTTGAGGCCAATTTGGACCCTTTCAAGAGCAAGATATGATTTGGGGCAAAATTAATCTCAATTCTATCATAAATTGATCCAATTAGTCAAATTGTGAAATTAGGGGCATGATTTGGGCAAAATTGAGCCCCTAAACCAGATTTATGGCTCAATCGATTGTATAACATGTATGGTTTAACTAACTCTACTTTTATATGAAATGCAAAATAAAGGTAATTATCACATATAGGTAAACAAGAATCTCAAATTTTCTTCATTTACCTTAGTGGTTGGACCCTATATCCTTTATCTTAAAACCTAAACCTTGTACCATTTAACTTAAACCCTATACCATCTACCTAAAACCCAAAGCCATAAGCCCTAAACCCCAAACCCTTTAAATTGTAGACCCTAAACCAATAAATTTAGCCCCAATTAACATATTTTATATATAGTAATAATTATGTTCACAAGGATGAAATTCATCAAAATCGTATCACTCACTACCACAATTTACTTAATTGGCTCAATCTGTGATGATGTGGGGGCTAATTGAGCCCAAAATCACATTCTTTACTCATAGATCTAGGTTCAAGGAGATCAAATTCACCCCAATCACCATCATAGCTGTACCTTATATACCCTAATCCTTAATCCCTAAAGTTCCTAATATTTAAACTCTAAACCATAAATATAAGCTCTTTAAACCTTGAACGAATCATTTTATCCCAAACTAACATCATTTAGACAAAGAATTAAGTTCATAGGGCTTAGTTTAGCTTAAATCACATGATCGATTGCCCCATTTTACTAATTCACTCAATATACATAATGACATGGGGTATAATGACAACCCAAAAACACATTCTATAGTTAAAAATGGATCCAAGTGATTCAAATTATCCTCAATTATCTTTACAATTGACCTTGTGTACCCTAAACCACATATACATTAAAACTTAAGCCCTAAACCATAAACTCTAAATACTATACCCTAAATTGTAAACCATAAAATTTCCCTATTTACCAATCGATTTAGTCCCAATTAACATCCTTTGTAGTAATAATTAGGTTCACATGGCATAGAGTGATTAGACAATATATACAGGTCCTTAAACCTAAAACCTATACCCTAATCCCTAAAACATAACTTGTAATCCCTATGCCCTAATTCCCACTACATGCCTTATGATATAACTAATTTTATTACGAGATGTTATAAAATGTATTTTTAAACCTATGGCCAAGACTTAGCCTTTGGAGTAAACAATCTAATTGTGCATCTGAAGTAGATTGGGGCTATTTTGAGCCTCTTCAACCTAATTACATGACTATAAAATGTGATTTGGGGGTTGATAAGCTCCATTTTCATTAGCTCAATTGAAGCAAAGAAACCTTATTTACCTATATTCAAGTTCTACATGTATAAAATGTGGTTTTGAGCTCAATAAACTTGAAGTCATCAGCTAGTGAAT
Organism: Torreya grandis; assembly: GCA_037957365.1. Classification (NCBI taxonomy): domain Eukaryota; kingdom Viridiplantae; phylum Streptophyta; class Pinopsida; order Cupressales; family Taxaceae; genus Torreya; species Torreya grandis. The sequence goes on along the minus strand of JARHVA010001863.1, from coordinate 1,268,801 downwards.
GCAAATGTCAAGAATTTAAATTATGGAGGTAATCAGGGTTAAAATTAGCCACATGAACCTATTTTAAATTATATATGATGTGATTTGGAGTGAAATTAACCCTAATTTCATGTCATATATAATTAAACAAAGAGTTGATTCATTTAATCAAGGAGGCATTAATGCCAATTTGAACCCCTTCAAGAGCAAGATATGATTTGGGGAAAAATTAAAAGTTTGATTCTATCATGAATCGATCTAATTAGTCAATTTGTGCAATTAAGGGTGTGATTTGGGTAAAATTGAACCCCTAAACCAAATTTATGGCTCAATTGATTACATAACATGTATGAAACATGTACATGGCTTAATTGAGCTTACTTTTATCAGAAATGCAAACATGAAGGTAATTATCATAAATAGGTGAATAAATATCTCAAATGTTATTCAATTACCTTAGTGATTGGAACCTATATCTTGATATATTAAACCTTAAACCTTATACCATTTACCTTAAACCCTAAGCCATAATGCCTAAACCCCAAACCCTTTAAATTGTATACCCTAAACCCTAAACTAATAAATTTATCCCTAATTAACATTCTTTATATATAGTAAGAATTAGCTTCACAGGGATAAACTTAGTCAAAATCGCATCACTCATTAAACCATAATTGACTTAATTGGCTCAATTTATGATGATGTGGGGGATAATTGAACTCAAAATCACATTCTTTAATCATAAATATAGGCTTAATGAGATCAAATTTAGCCTAATCATCTTCACAATTGTACCTTATGTACCCTAAAACCTATACCCTAAGGCCTAATCCTTAAGGTTCCTAATCCCTAAATTCTAAACCATAAATATAAAATCTTTAAACCTTGAACCAATCATTTTATCCCAAATTAACATCATTTAGACTAAGAATTATCTTTGTGATTGACCTATGTACCCTAAACTTAAGCCCTATATCTTAAACCCTAAACACTATACCATAAATTGTAAACCATAAACTTTCCCTATTTACCAATCGATTTAGTCCCAATTAACATCCTTTGTAGTAAAAATTAGGTTCACATGACATAGAGAAATTAGACCTTATATACACCCTTAAACCTAATCCCTACATGCCTTGATCTCTAATCCCTAAACCCTAAAACATAAATTATAATCCATAATCCATAATCCCTAATCCCTAGTTCCTATGCACTAATAACTTAATCCTTAATCCCTGATCTATATTAAGTATAACATGATCATATAATTAAATAATGTGATTATGTTATTCTTAATATAGACAAAACTTGATTCTTAATGTCTATGTTTATCCCAACCGAGTATTAAGAATAATGTGATCGTATTATTCTTAATATACATAAAAATTGCTTCTCAATGTGTATGTTGAAGCATAACTAGTATCAAGAATAACGTGATGATGTTATATAACTCGATCATGTTATTATTATTATAGACTAAGCTCACTTTTTAATGTCTATTTTTAACCTAAATCGAGAATTCTGTCCCCACAAACATTTTTTATGTATTTCTGTGAGACCTATGGTACTTGTGTACTTTTGACCCCACCTTTAAAAATATATCAATTATCCTTGATGGGTGACAAATCACATTCAAGGAAGAGGAAGATGTTGAAGAACAAAACACTATAGGAATTAGAATATTTGATAGAGAAAAAAAATATACTAATACAAAAACTTCATGGTAGTCAAGGTATAAACCCTAATCCTAATGAATCAAATGCCATAGATAATGAGCTAATTGATAATAAAAAATTAAAAAATGATGAAATTGACCATAATGAATTTAATAATGATGAAATTGACCATAATGAAATTAATAATAATGAAATTGATAATAATGAATTAGATAATGTTGGAAGTTTACATTCAAAGTTCCATGTTTTTGATTTTGTTGATGAGTCTATGTATGATGCTTCAATCCTCATGAATGAATAAAATTTAATGGAAACAAATAATTATGAAGTTAACCATCAATAAAATTTCATGGAAATTTATAATGAATAAATAAACACTAAATAAAATGTCATCCTAGCTCTAAATAATGAAAGCAATAACGATTTCGAAACACCTCCTCAATAAATTTTAGCATTAACAACACCTCTAAGAATTATGTGTAGAAAAGACAAGTACTTAGTTAAAGTCGATGAAAATATTTTAGAATCAATGCATAAAAAAATGTTTGATCACCATTCAAGAATACTGGATCAATAAATCTGGGATACTTTCTTTCATAATTTGGATTATGATAGTCAAAGATGTCAATTATTTGTTTCATTGATAAAATTGATTAAGATGAGAACTATAATGTACACATTAAGACTAAGAACATCTAACATGGATGATGAAAACAATGAAAATTTTGAAAATCTACATGATGCATATCATACTATATGCCCAAAATCACGCACACAAGATTGCAATATTGCCCAACATATACTTATAACTTGTGCAGTAAGTGACTAAACAGGGAAAAATGAATGGTTTCAAAAACAAGACAAACACTTAATATAAATAGAAAAATATTAATGAAATCAATTGAAAGACATAAAAAAACTTAATAAACCTAATACCAATGAGTTATGGGCATTCTCTAGTAGACTTCCATGAAAGGACAAGGCTATAAACGATACTCTCAAAGAGTTACTCAATTTTGGAAAGACAATACAAGAGTTTCTCCCAATGAAAGAGATGTAGTGAAAAAAAGAGTTGGTTCTCATAACTGTGAACCACATCTAAAACATTTATTAGATATGACTCAAACAAAATTATACTCTAAATTGTTGGAAAAACATCCACAAATTTGTATTTGTCAAAGATATTTTGAGATGGCCAAATCTTTGTATGTAAAAAATAAATCACATATGTACCACTTGTTATAGGTAACATGTTGAATTTTTAATGCACTATTATTTTTTTTTCTATATTCATTGTAATTTGCATACTAACAACATTTTTCATGAGTATGGCATTGAATTGCCACCAAAATCAGCCAGGGAATTTATGTCAACTATCTTTTGCGAAAGATTGGATGGACAATTATTTTATAAAAAATCATGTTTAAATGGAAATTGCAACATTTGTGGTGGATTATCAAAATTAAAAAAATATATCCCTGAGGAGATTATAAGTGTAAATGGATAGGAATTAGTTAGCTTCATCAAATATAAATAAGTGACTTATCAAGTAAAAGATGACAAAGAATCTAAAAAGTGTGAGCTTGTTAGAAAAAAGATTCATGTTTCTAAATTTTTGGTCAAATTTAGGGAGAATTATTTATGAGTATGCAAGGCACATACACATAGCTATATGGTTGGATTAACATTTCAAGATAATCAAGGATACTTTCTCACTTGATTTGATTATTTTAGTAGTTGACTTTGTTGAAAATTACACATATAAACCCTAAATGGAAGTTCAATCACATTATTACAACTCATCACAAGTTGCCATATTCATGCATATAGCATTCATGCATGCATTTGATAGTATAGAGAAACAACAAAAAAATATTAAGGGAGTACCATTTCTATATCAGTGATGACTGATCACATTGTGCATAGTATGTGCAAGATTGTTTTCATAAGTTTTATGAATAGTTAAATTAGAGGAATATTAATTTCAATCAACATTACATCAATCAAATAATTTCACATCACAATTAAAAAATACATGAATGTTTCATTAGTTGAGTAGGATACATGTTACCATTGGTGTATAACACATTTAGAGTTTCACCAAGGTTGGCCTTGGAAAAGATGAGCATGAGGGTGCTAGAGCATGTGTAAAAAGAGCTATTGCAAGGGAGGAGTTTAAATTTGAAGAGGGTGTTTATTTGACAAATGCAAAAACCATGGTTAAATGGTGTAATGAGAACATGTTTCATGGTGCTCAACCAAATTATACTATTCGTAGACATTTTTGGTTAATAAAGGAAGAACACTTGGAAAAGTATGAGGATTGTATGACTCTAATGGGTTCAAGTGACCTCCACTCATTTCGTAGTTCAAACACAAGTTCCTGGATTATTCATGTGAGACACTTGGCATGTTTCTATTTTACATGCGTGGACTCTATTTGGAATGAGTGTGAGTCATAAGAGTGGGTGGATGAATGGAATTTCAAACCTCTAATTCCAATCAACACATATCAGTTTTCAATAATATTGTAATTTAAAAATATGACATCATCATATGACTTTGACCATGTATCTGATTTAGAGCAACCAGGTAGAATATTTTTCATTTTATGTATAATTTATTCTCATTATATATCTTCATATTATTGATAAAAATGTTTTTTTGTGATACAGGGCATGTTTTTGTAGTTATTGTAGATGAGGATAATGAAGAGAACACTGATTAATACTTGTGTTGGTGTGTAGAGAGAAAAAAATGACTTCCCCAGTTATAGATGGAGAAAACATTGATTATCCCATTGGGTCAGTGGTAGTCACTAGAACTTGGTTTTGATGATATCCTATAAATTATTTAGATAAATAGTTTTTTAAAGAGTTTAAAATGCATGGGAAGATACTACCCTATTCAAATTTGATTCTTACAATGAATATTCAATTACAAAAATATCATGGGGGGTCATTAAACAGGAAATTATGAAAAGTTTGGGAGTCAGACCATGAATATATTCTTGATACTGTCAAGGTTAGAGCAAATCCTAATGGTCTATTGGATTGAAATACATAGGTATGTTGACTTTTCAAATGTATATGTAATCGATTTTGCCAAATGTTTTTTTATTTTTTAGGTAGTACATATGAATTTCATTTTTAATTACTTACAATTTTTTGTAGGTTAGTGGTTCTAGATAAGATTCCACCTTCACATGGTTGGCACTATCAGTAGAGAATTATATATTGTTGAAGCTAAGAGAATCTCAGGTTAGACAAGATCAAAGTGATATATTCTTAGGTGGTCTTGGAGGCAAAAAATGGTAGTTAGAGCTCAAGAAGTTGCTTGTTCAATGCCAAAAAGTTGCATTTTTAGACCCCTCACTACAAATTATCCAATGGATTGCTCTCAAAAGTTCCACCTGAGTGCTCTAGGATGAAATTTGAGGGCTTAAAGAGGTAGGGGAGGGATTTGATGATTCATGGAAATGACTTACAAGTTTTGTTTTACATGTGTTTGAACTTAGTCTAAAAAATTGCATTTTTTTGTATTGGGAAGGGTGTTCTTGAGGATGGAATTGGTCGTGGGTTTGTTGATCGGGATTAATGGGAGGCCAAAAACTTGGTCCTAAATGGTATCCACCTCCCAGATGTGTTGGTAGTGTAAATTGCATAAATTATCATATAGGCATATAAAAAAACACATCTCATATAAGACATCCTATTCATCAAATAAACTCCCTCTCTTTGCCTTCCTCAAATAAGACTCTCCCTAGGATTCCCAACTAGTAGATGGAGACGACTTTAATGCCTTGGATTTATCCAAAGTCTGACTGTGGGTCCTACGCTCAAAGCTCACTTATAGTTGAACCTATTCATATACAAGTATTATTACAAAATTAACATAAAATACATTCAACTAATTTTTAATAAATTAATTTTAAACTACAATAAAAAATCATTTAAACATGCACTTACTACAAGCTCATGGTCTTGCTCAAACTAATTTTGACGCTCAAACAAGTTAGTGACAAGCTCAACTTTTCAAATAGGCATTTAAAATATGGAAGAATTATGAGAAGTTGCCCTACTAATAATTTGACTAGGACTATCAGATGTCATAGGACAACCCTGTATACATAATACATTCACATAAGTTATATTTTACCCAAGTATGTAGTAAAATTATAAAAATAAGTCTATTTTTATAATTCAAAATTATAAGTTAATATATACCTCTGTTAGTCCCTGTGTAGATGACATTGTAACAACAATGCCTATGTCTATCTCAGATCGTAGCGATGGAAGAGTGTCTAATTGAGCCATTAATTTTTCATGTAAACAAGGTCTCACTTATTTTTCTATAAAGTATCAGATATATATATGGCAAGTTTTTCTCAATGTAAACCAAGATATATATGGCAAGGTAGTTCAATGTGCATATCATGAAAATATAATGTAAACCAAGAATCATGGAAGTGTAAATGCCATACAATGTGTAATGGCCAAGAATAGTAAGTAGGTTGAATGTTGTAGATAATATAAGAATTATAATACATGTAGGAAGTGTGAGTGGAAGAGTAAGAGGTGGAAAGAATAGTAACCCTTTGAGAAGGCAGAGCTAGGGAGAGAAAAGGAATAACAGACATATCAAGAAATATATCCTTGTAAAACTTATTTGGATAGAGTAAAATGTAAATAAGTGTCTAGTGGTTTATGATAAATCCTATGGTTTTCATATCTCTATTTAGAGAATATTCAAGTTTGTAGTCTATAGGTTCAAAGTGGTGAAACCCAAGTTTCAATACTCTATCTTCAAGCACAGTCAGAAAGAGGAGAACATAATCAGTTTAAAGTGTCATTATAAATGATTGAAATATGGGTAAGGGATAGAGGATCTCTATGAAATGAATTTAAACACATTTAAAGTCTCAATACTATTAAGAAAATGCAAAATACATGGGAAGACTATATATAGTCCAATTAGTAACAATTCTAAGTTTGCATAGTCATAAAGAAAGACAATATAGAGTTCTTGGAAATAGAGTTGAGGATTTAAGGTATTGTGATTATTTTGGGATATTGTTTTTCCATATGTGTGATTCTTTGAATTTATCTCAAATGAAGGTAAAGGGTCTTAAGGGTTTATTTTGTCTTATTTGTTGACATAGTCATGTTGGAGGGGTGAAAATTTCTGTAAAACTACATGTTGGGAGTGATTTAGTATTGAGGAAGGAAAAGTAATAGTTTGAGAAGATGCATGGGGTAAGGTCAAAACCATTTCAAGACTTAAAATATTTGATAAGGGTCAAAAGGTCATTCTCTCTCATTTATTATCCTCTCGGGTAGGTGCAATATTGAGACAACATAAGTTAGGGTTTGAAATTGGAGAATGAGATAAAAAGTGATTTAACTAATGAAAAGTCATTAAAATTTATGGACATGTGTATTTACATAGGATAAATAGTATTTTTAAGGTTTAAAATCAATTTGAGTCTGTATGTTACAGTTTCACAGTCAATAACCTTGAATTAGACCTAGGACACCTAATTAGTCTTGAGGGGTGTTGAGTTAGGTGTTCTCCAAAGAGAGTTAAATTATGAAAGTTTGTGTGGAGTTATGTGATGTAAAGGGGTATATGAACATGGGTTTGTTTTGGTTGGGAAATTTGTAGTTTACTCAAAACAAGGAGGTTTGCCTGAAAAAAGGGTTAGTAGAAGGAAGGTGTCAAAGAGGAAAGAAGAGTTAAGTGAAGAGTTTAAGCTTGGGGGTTGTGTGGAATGGTTGGATGCATGAAATGAGATATGTAATTGAGTAGGTAGATGGTATTATGAGTATTTTGGAAGGACAAAATCAAAGTAGTATGTAGACCTATGAAAACACATAAGAAGATTGTAAAGAACAGAGCAAGGATAAAAAGAAAAAAACATGAAAATAGAGTTTGAATTGAGGAAGTTGATGTTAAAAGGAAATATTGTAGAGGTAGTTGATTAATAAAATGACTTCAAGAAGAGAAGGAGGATTAAGTTAATACAAGGAGGCTTAAGAGCCATTGAATAGGTAAGAGTGAACAAGAAAGACCTAGTAAATGCAAAGTGATCAAAGAGATAAAGACGTTGAAGATAGAAGACAAATAAGGACAAGAAAATATCAGAGCTGGGTATTTGGTAGAAGTAAATGTGTGTTTTCATCCATATCATAAAAGCTTGTTATAACTTATGCATCAAGATCCTTTATAGATTAATTTATCTTGAACTTACAAAGAAAATATGCATAGAATAAATATACATAGAGCATAAGATTAAATAAAAAAATTTCCTCTATAAAAGTAAAAGGTGTCATCCTAACAAAGACAAATGCAGTATTGGATGGGCGAGCAGCTGGATCTAAAAATGTAAATAATGGTTGCATCAAATCAAATGTTGCAAATGTCAAGTGTGATAATGAAGACACCATCACCTCCTGGGACATAAAATATGGCATATATATTATTCAATTTATATGTAAATTAATTTTTGGCTAAATTAATTTGTAAATATAACTTAAATTTAACATGACATTTATATAAAATATACTTGCATCTATGTAGTGGTTGATGTTTGTACACCAAATATACATGCCAAAGAATCATTTTTCATAAGAATATTATCCAATCCCTATGAACCACCAACATCATCATCTTCAGAAGTTCTAGTGTACATAATTCCACAAGAACTACAAGGGTAGGGTTGGGTATGCACACTAAGTGGTGTATCTCAAACATTGGTTTGTGAGAGCCTATTAGTATGCTAAACGAGTGTATTCATGAGAAAACTAAAATTATGTAGAGTGTCAATCTCTATAACCTATTGAACTATAGAGGGGATCTCAAGCTCAAGTGGATTTTAGATACAGATCCTTGTAGGCCAATTAGGTGCATGATGTGCACCTAGTTGATCCTATAAAGAGCCTTTCCCTTAGCCCTGAAACTCACTATAATCAAATAGTTTAGAATCTCATTGAGGACAAACTCATAGTAGAGTTTCCTCAAAAAATACAATGGGGCCTCATGGTTTTTACATGATGGATAATCAAACACCATCCACCATCAATCTCAAAAATTGGTTATGATTAAATTATGTTGGTAGTGATGGATTGGAAAATGTTTAGAAGTTATCAAAAATGGTGCATTGGTGGCTGGGTCAATGAATAAGGCACAAATGGTGTATTTTGATATGTCTTTATTCTTGACATCAAGTGATGACAATTTGGTAGCATAACAATCCCTATAACTATTTTGATATAAAGCCCATCTATCAATTTGCTTTGTTATAGAGTCAATTTGACCTAATAATGTCTCTAAGGAATTGGCTAGTTAGGTGTGATAGGTGTTGGTATAAGTGGGATTCCTTATTCTCCCAATTAATTCTTCAATTTCAATTTTATTTTCCATAATATGGTCAAATATACTCTCTTGACTACGTGGGGGATTTTTTGAAATTGTAAGAGGGTTAGGTGGAGGGATAGGAGGAGGAACAAGAGGGTTCTATGGAGGGTTAGGTAGAAGAACAAGAGGGTTAGAAAGATGGGCTATTCAATACAAATTAATTACCACTAAAAATAACTAAAATCACTAAATAATAGGGTTAAATAATGAAAATAACTATAAATTACTAAAATTTAGGGTTAACAAGTGTAGATTTTCAGCATTTACCTCTTCTACATGGTGACATCATCGATTAACAACTTTTTGGGATGAATTTTGGCAATGTTTAGTCTCTCTCACCCAAAATGCAATCATATAATGTGAGGTTAACCAAGGAAATACGAATGTAAAATGAGGAATTTTGCAATCGAGTTTTAGTTTTTATTTTTTCAGTTACATAGGTAATGCAATTGCATTATTTAATAATGCAATCATGTTATGGATCAGTAATTATTGAGCCATAATTTAAATAACATGATCACATAAATTAAATAACATGATCACATTAATTAAATAACATGATCAAATTATTTAATAATACGATCGCATTACTAAAAATGTCAACAAAATTATCCCCCAACTATATGCACTTACTCATAATAATTATATTTTGGTTGACATAGTTTGTTAATTGAAATAAAAGTTTATATGAAAGACCATTATTGATTATGGATATGGTTAAGACATTATGGTAGACCTTATCATTAGTGATTATGGCTATGGTTAAGACATTTGAAAGACAATGTTTTGAGCAAATATCTTTAAAGAAATGTTTTTTAGGGAACTTATCATTATATTTATTCATTTCAATACATACGATTGTGCATGCAAACAACTAATCTCAGTCTTCAGAAAAAATGAAACACAAATCCATATCTTGAAGTTGTAATCATAAATAAAAAAACTTAGAAATTATTTGCACCTTTATTTCCAACCTCTCATCCCAATATTTTGACTACCAAAGCTTTGTTTCTACCAATAACTTGCATCAATGAATTAAAAAATTGAGAAACCGTCACATATGTATTCAAGAAACTTTATTATGCTCGAATACATATGCATATTTATAATAGAGTTTATAACTATTATAGACACATTCCCTTAATTAAAAAAATACTGAGAGCAGTTATTTACATGCATAGTCATCTATCTTGATTCTTGAAATGAATAAATATAATGATAAGTTCCCTGAAATGTATTTCTTTACATATATGTACTTGCCATCCTCAATTTTCATAGTTGTCTTGCCTTATGACCCCATAGTCGATTTATTATTCATACTTTATACTATATTTTTTTATTATAATTTTTTCTATACTTAGTTTATTATATTATTTGGTTGGTCTTTACCATTGATTTTCTTTGATAAATAATGACATGCAAGATAATTGTTTCAAACAATGCACAAAGAACAAAATGAATCATATTATGTGATTGCCCTTTACCACATACTTTTTTAAAACAAATAAGAAACTCATTTCTTTTGAAAAATAATGACTTGCAATATATTTATTTTAAACAAAATGAATAAATGCAACAGAGCCTCATGATCATTTTAACCATATTTCTGACTAATCCAAAAATACCAATTTCACAGATTTTGAGAGCATACAAACATGCAACAAATAAAAATTAGTGCAATAAATAAATATAATTATAAGTTATCTAAAAATCATTTCTTTGAATCAAAGTTTTTTTGTTTTCATAGTCCATAGAATAACAAGTAATCTTTCTAGATCTTAAAAATCAGAGACAATTTCTTCCAGAAAAGATCACTTGTCATTTTTTTGAAGATATTTTTTTCCATCCTCATTTTTCATAGTCATCTTGCCCTATGGCCCCATAGGTGGTTTATACTCTATACTCTTATTTTTTGTCACAATTTTTGCTATACTCAGTTTATTATATTATATGGTTAGTATTTACTACATAATTATTTTAAACAAATAAGAATTTGATTTCCTTTGATAAATAATGATGTGAAAGATACTTATTTTAGACAATGCACAAAGAACAAACTGAATAAACACAACATATCCTCATGATCATACTATATTTTGTTAATAAATGTTTAATGTAATAATTAGATATTAATTGGCATAGTTTGTTAATTGAAATAAAAAATATTTGAAAGGCCAATATAGATATGGTTAACACATTTTGGCATACTTGTTGTAATTTTAAAACAATGAAAATGTTTTGAATATTTTTTTAATTTATGGCATCTTCACATTTCATAGTTGTCTTGCCCTATGGCCCCATAGTTGGTTTATACTCTATACTCTAATTTTTTGTCAATAGTTTTGCTATACTCAATTTATTATATTATCTACTTGGTATTTACCATGTACTTATTATAAAAAAATAATAAATTGATTTCCTCTGATAAATAATGACATGCAAGATACTTATTTTAAACAATGTATGAATAAAAAACTAAACAAACACAATAGAGCCTCATGATCATATTGTATTTTATTTTTAAATATTTAAAGTAATAATTATATTTTGGTTGGCATGGTTTTTTATTTGAAACAAAAAAATATTTGAAAGACCAATATGGATGTGGTTAAGACATTTTGGTAGACCTTATTATATAGTTTATAATTTTAAAAATATGAAAATGTTTTGAATTTTTTTTTCAATTATATCATGCTCACATTTCATAGTTGTCTTTCCCTATGGCCCCATTGTTGTTGTGGTACTCATTATTTCTATTACTGATTGACATTATTATGTTATGGAAAAGGATTTTGTTAAATACCCAGGTTTTGACTAGAAGTAGATACATATTATCTAACTAGATCTCTCTATTTTCTAACATATTCTCAATGAGGTGATTCAACTGCATACAATGACATATAAATGTCCATGAACACAATGGTATTCAAATAACTCATGCTTTTTATACCAATCTAGATAAGTTACTCCTAGAAAGTAATTTGGAATCATCCAACTAATCATATTGGCCATGGCTAATTTGAAAAATATTGCTTAAATAGGCTCACCAAGGTCACTAAAGACTCTAGGAGTGGGTCTTCTTGAAGGAGGGGATTGTAAAGGTGGTGGATATAACATTTGAGGAAATGGCCTAGGATGAAGCATAGACTGCACTTGATGGATAGGTTGTATTTATGGGAGAGGCTGAGCAGATGGTGTTTTCACCATTTGGACATGATGTGACTTAGTGACTCTATTACCAACAACATTCTTGTTGGTTGTACAACTTGGGTTTCTCATAATTATTAGCTTGAGTAGGTGTAGATGCTTGTGCTTGGATTGGGCTAGGGATCTAACTTGGGCCTGTATTTTGGTTTTTTCTATGGTTATGATTTGAATAAGATAACTTAAGAATCCATTTATTAATAAGGGATTTTTCAATATCGATACTTTTTTCAATGATTGCTTTTAATGTGTGAGCATATTGAAGCTCCAAGTGATAAGATATTTAATTGTGTAGATTTTTGGTAAACACAACATCTAATTGTCTATCTAGTAGATTATGGGTGAAGCAACTAGAAAGCACTCTCCATCATTATAAGTAACTCACAAAGTTCTCCCTAACTTTCTACTTGGATTGAATCAATCAACTATCAATATCTCATGATCAATATTATGTAATAAATGTTGTACAAACTTATCTAAAATATCATCAAAGTCAGATACTGAGTTCTTTGGCAACTTAAGAAGCTAATCCAAAGCTTATCTAATTAGACTTCAATGAAAAAGAAGTAGGTAGCTGTCACTATAGGCCAATAGTTGTCAAGTGATAAAAAACTCTTTTAAATGTCCCTTAGGGTCTCCTTTACCCTTGTGTTTGTCAAATTTAGTGGCTCATAACCCAGAGGAAATGGTATTTGGAGATACTCCATGTTAAATGGATATGAACACACATCATCCAATTTGAACTTCTTAGTCTACTTTCTTGTCTAAATGGTTGTAATTGTATCCTTCATCTATTGCATCTCTTGGGCTAATAAAATTGACAACACAGTTGGTTATGGCTGTGGCTAGGTGATCAAAGGTGGATTACCTTGGCTGAGGTATAGTGAAGGAGTGGAGTATTGTGTAACATTGGTTTGGTGGGCCAATCGACATAGAATATTCATTCACTCATTGGGATTAAGGTATTGATTCTAAATACATTGTTGATAAATATTCTAGTTTAAAGTTAGATTATGGCTTTGAGTTTGAGGGAATTAAAGTTATGATGGAAGTATGTGGCTTTGTGGAAGGTATTGTGCCTACTGAGTTTGAACAGGAACTTATTATCAACTAGTCAAACCTGACAGTATAAATGGTACTTACTATTGACTAAGGCCTTATCTTTGAATTTTTAGAACATGTTAGCTTAAAGATAACTGTTGCCTAATAGGTACTTGTTAGATGTTGGCACCTCTTTGTTGAGCAAACCCCTGTTGTGAATTGGAAACTTATTGGGTATTTCTCATTTGTTGCTAACCAATAGGAAAACATTATTTGCTAGACAACATCTATGATTGTTGAGGTCTATTGGTCTACATCTATCATGGTGAAACATTCATTTTTACATGTTGAGGTGGAATATTCATTACCTCTTATTGAGGTGGTGTAGTTTTTTATCTTTACTAAGGTGGTAAATTAGTTTGTGTCTATGGAAATGAGATATTAGTCATCACCTATTGGGGTGGGGTAAAAGTAACCACTTACTAATGTAAAACATTGGATAACACTTGGTTACTTACCCCTTGTCATGTTATTGAATAAGTAGTTGATTGAGGAGTGGGAGTAACCTAACAAGTTATTGAGTTGTTTGTTCTTATTCTTGCCCTAGATAAGGAGGTGTACTAACAAAATATTATGTTAATAAATCTTGGCCTTGTTCCACATATTGAGTAGTGTAAGGAATATATGGATCTGTCTCATAAACTATGTCATATCCATATGGGTCTTGAACAAAGGCATCATTTGTGACTATGCTTTCATAATCTAGATTGTACATGGTCCCACTACGTGTGCAAAGAGGCATATTTTAATTAATGACTAACATCATGTGAATAAAAATGTCTAAATTTCACAAAAACTATTTAAATATGGTCTAAAAATATTGGTCTATGCTTGCAAACATCTTGAAACTTGGTCTAGAAGGAATGCTCAGTCTATCATTGCAAATGGCTTAAACTTGGCCTAGAATTGATCTCTTCTTGAAATATATCAACATAAATTGGTCTCAAATATCTCCAATACTCTAAGGTCTCTCACACAAATGGTTAAATGAAAGGCAAATTTGAATCCTAGTCTTGGTAGAGTATTTCTAACAACTCTAATCTAGGTCTAAAATGAAAGGGTGCTAGGTCTTTGGTAAAAAGGCACAAAGCTAGACTCTAAAACAAATTAGGTTTGAAAATTGTAAGGAAATGCTAGGTCTTTGGTAAAAAGGCACAAATATAGACTTAAAAAGGCATGAAATTGGTCTAAAAACTTGAGGACAATGCCAAGTATTTGGTTAAATGGCACAAAGATAGACTTTAAAAAGGCATAAATTAAATCTAAAAACTTTAAGCCAATGTTAGGTCTTTGGTTAAATGGCACAAAACTAGACTTTGAAACAAACTAGGTGTAAAAAAATTAAGACAATGCTAGGTCTTTAGTAAAAAGGCACAAAGCTAGGCTTAAAAACAAACTAAGTCAAGGTAAAAACTTGCAATTAATCTAACTCTAAGGCAAATAGTTTAAAAAAATTTAACTCAATCTTGGCACATGGATTTTAAAACAAAATTGACCTTGGTATAAATCATTCACTTTAGGCACACATCTTAAACTAATTGGGAAAGTCAATCTCAAGTAATCAAAATAAGACTGATGAGTAAAACATTCAATCCCAAGTGATAAGCAAGGCTCTAATGTAAACTAACTATGCTTAAATTTATACTTAAAAAGTGATTTTTGACCTTAGTTCAACTGAGTCACATGGAAATAATTCCTCCCTAGATTTAGGTAAAAGGTCTTTAAATCAAGCAAGGAAACAAACCAAGTTGCATAATTCAAAGGTAAGAGGGAAACACCTAAGCTAAAATTAGACAAGACCTTAGTATAGACTGATCAATTTTTGATCTGAACTTCATAAGATGAATTTTGAACTTGGTTCAAAATACTTGTATTTTTCAAATGGAGAACAACTTAAACACAAATGGACAACATAACGACACCATCTTTAGACCAAAGGTAAACGTGATTTTGAACTTGGTTTGAAACAAGGTAACATTTTTGGAATAACATGAGTAGTGTAACAATCCTCCCTCAATCAAATGGTATGATAATGGTTTTAGATTCAAAAATATAAGGCAAATATTTGAGATAAAGCAGGGAGAATAATGATGCCTCATTTAAACATGTGACACACACATTTTTGGGAAAAAATCTAAGGCAAAAGTGCAACACAAAATGGGTAGAGTAACACTTCTTAGGCTAAAGTGGGGTAAAAATACATGATGTTTATGACTCACTTCAAATTTTTACAAATAAAAAAATTTAGTCTCAAAACACACATGTAAATCAAAGAAAATATAAATAACACAAATGGCTTGTCCTATCCCTATAACTAACATGGGTTGATGACGATAATTTAGTGGAAGAATTATAAACCAAAAGATTTGCACCTATAAATAATAAATAATGGAAAGATAATAACCAAAGAAAACAATTATGAGACTGTAATTGATATTTCTTTATTCATTCAAATGGCCTAATTTACACTTTCTTGTAAAATTGCCTATAAATACTTCCAAATGACTCTTCAATTTCCTCTATGACTCTTCCTCTTTAAAGACTCTTTGACTTATTTTTAACACCTCAAATATCTATTTTATCCTTTATACTACAATAAATATCAAATATGATTAAATATCCTTGCCTCTTATACATGCTAACTCTCATCCCAACTTAAAAGGTGTCTTGCTGCAAGACACACAAAGACAAAAAAAAAATTAAGTTTTTACAATTTTGCTCTATTACAAATGCATTTGAGGAAATCTAAATTACTCCTAATCATACTCTCCATGGCATATTTATAGAATCCTTACTCTTATAATTTACTTAATTTCATCACTTTCTCTACTCGCTTCCTCTCATATCTTGGGACAATCACATATATTCAATGTTTGAATCCTTATCATCCAGTCTTTCCTTCATGCTATAATTTCAATAACTAATTAACATGAACCTTGAATTAATGAGTTTTTTACCCTCATTTCATTTAGGAATTTTATTAAACACTTTGTGTGCTTCTAAAAAACTTCAATACAACTTTATTTATCAAATAGACCTATATGTATATGAAGTGCTTCCTTGAATCTACCCTATTTATAGAGAATGACACTTGTTTTACAACATAGATTCTATTTGAGTAACCATTGATTTCAAACTCTGCCTTACAAATACCAAGAATAATGAACTGAGGTATATAAGATACTATTTTTGTAGAAGGAAGGATGATAACATCAATGGAGTTTGTGCACATTTACACTTGGGGAAACTGGTCTATTCTAAGAGAATCCTATAAGTTGATGTTGCCTAAATTATTGAAACAATTCATAATGCCAATAAATTTCCATACTTACTTTGATCCAACTATATGGTTTGCTAAAAATAACACTCCCCTATGAAGGCTCACACCAAGTATCACACTAGGTCTTTCTTTTTTATTCTCCAATACACAGCGATGACCAACAATCATTCTCCAATGCCATTACTAGATGATGGACATGGTCATGCTATCGCAGAGTCATTCTAAATTTTCCAAAGATATCTTATAAATGGAAAATTCTATTTTATTGCTACAAATTAAAATGTGATATGAACCCACACAAGGACCATTCTAATTAGTTTACCAAACCACTAAAATGGTACACAAGAGTGGTTTCAATACCACACACACACCAACAAAAATCAATAATACAAATGCATATTCCATCTTTTTCTTCTTGTTCTCCTCCTGACTATATTAAATTCATTGATATATCTCTGTACCTTCCAAAATAATTCATCAACATCTAGATAAAACTAGGTGGAGGAATGTGGATGGTATAGCTAGTTACTACACCAATGAGCCATACTATTAGACACATTGCACAACATCAAGCCAATCACATGGGAAGACTTCGTATCTACAAGAAACTAAAAATATATCAACTATATACCCATAAAAATATAACATGGGTATGCATAGATTATGCCAAAGTTTCCACTGATATACCAATACATCTAAGGAATTAAGTGTTGATCCAAAAAGTAAAGAACAAGTGTAGGTAGAGTTTTTACACCTTCCTTTGTCTCCAAGAATCGGTATGTGGCATGTGTTGTACCCAACATTCCCCTTCTTTCCATAGGAAATGGGGACCCAAATTTTTTCAGACTATGGTCTTAAATTTTGAACCCATATTCTATATGTTTATGTAAAATCTAGGAGAAGATTGATTATTGGCCTTTTCATAATTTGGTAAAGTAGCATTGTTATTGTATTTTCACTAACTAAATTTATACCTTTCAGGAGTCTTTGTCAGGTTTTATGTTTACTTTTTTTAGGATTTTATCTTCAAAACTTTTGTTTCACATGAATTGGTCTTTAGGTTTATTATGTCAAATATTTTGTCTATAGTAATTTCAATGTCACAATTTCCCCATGCCAATTTCTCTGAAGCAATTGGACTTTATCAGACTGATCTTAATCAAACAAATCCCCTGAGCCAATTGAATTATTTTAGACATTTAATTTGAGACATTTTCCCTAGGGTGACTTATTCTTTTGGACTTTTTTCTATCGGATATTTTATTTGATGGAATTTGGTCTTCACAACATTTTCCCCAAAATAATCTTACTAAAATAAAAGTGCCAAAACACAACCCTTCAATAATTTTATCATAGGCCTTTGCCCTTTGAAAATGACCCTTCAGACTTTTTGTTGTGGGCATTTTTCCTGATAGACTTACCCTTTAGACCTTTTTCTATGGGTATTTTACCTGATGAAATAGACTCTTCAGGATAATTTCTTTGGACATTTTGTCTAAAATAATTTCCCCGATGATATACATGCCTCATACAAAAAGGCTGCAACAATTTCCCCACATAAAAATGCCAAAATAATTTCCCTAAATACCCTATTACCACAACTCTATGGGAGTGACAAGTAGAAACATCATGAGAGCTTGAGTAGTAGGTCAATGGTCTATGGGCCCTTTTAAGGGTCAATAAGTCAAGAGCTCAGAAGCCCCAAATAGTTTCCAAGTGGCACATACATGAGCACCTTTTTTACATTAGCTTAACTTAGGCTTTATTTATATTTAAATTATGTTATAAGATCTTTTTTGAGACCTTGATTTAATATTATATATATATATATATATATATATATATATATATATATATATATATATATATATATATATATATATATATATATATGCTAAGTCCTCTTTTCATTTATCATTATAGAGCATAACGAACTAGGAAGCAATAAGTGTCCAACTCGCAGGGAGTTAAGTCGATTTGATGGTCGCATGAATGTCTTTGAAATTTGTATGAATGTCAAAATTAAGCTCAGAGATAAAATACATGGGTTTGAGCTTTGATGGTTATGTGACATCATTGATAGTCATGAGGACATCTTTGAAGGTCACATGAATGCCAAATTTAAGATTAGTAAGAAAATGACAAGGGATTAAATTATGACGATCGCATGGATGTCATTGACAGTCATGAGGATGTCATTAATGGTCATGATGATGTCATTAATGGTCATGCAAACATCAAATTTAATGTCATAAATTAGCTATTTTAAAATCAAAGGTTAGTGGGCCTAGGCAAATCGAAGGCCAACATTGATCCATACAATTGATCCAATAGTACGAGATATATAGAGCCTTTTTAAAGGTCTCAAAATAAGTGAGGAGCTATCAAGTGGCAAAAAAAAATTGAGCTAGGAATATAAATAACACATAGTTCCCATAGATTTGACAAGTGGTACGCTCATATTCCATCATGCATAAGATCAAATGGTGTGATTTGACTATTCTTTTTTCCAAGATTTGGACCCAATGAGATAGGGACATGTATGTTAAAGGTAAAAAAACATAAGAAGGCTACAGTTACATGGGATCTCAAAGGTAAATTAAGTGAACACTATCAATTCTTTTGATTTAAGACCCTATAAGTCATTCTAAAAGGATATTCTATAAAGGCATGGGAGACATGAAATGCACAGTTCAGTTAGATTAGTCATAACTAACAATTGTGTCATTGGTTCTAAAACATTGGTAAAGCGGTACTTGTCTTAGACGTATGTCTGAGTTTCACTTGAAAATGACTAACTTAAAATATAAATGGGTTGTTCCCATAACCTATAAAATAAGGTATTATCATGTAGTTCAATTTATAATTGTAAAAAGTGCCTTTATACACATGCACATGTTGCATAGATTTTACAAAGTCTATTTTAAACTGATAACTGCAATTGGACCCTTATACAGTTTTTAACCACAGTTAGAATTCAAGTTCTGACTATCACATGTAATGACCTTGCATGAACTTAGAGGATGAGGCCACCTCTTCCCGAAGTCTATATAAACAATTATAATCTAACTTGGATTTTGGTCAGAGAATTTTGAATATAGGAGCAACATAAATTTTAATTGTCAACGAATGTGTTTGTGTATTTTCTTTCTAATTTATGTTTAATTAGATATTACTTATTTGGTTATATGTTTCAATAATACTTAGTGTGCAATAGTTGTGAATGGAGTCTAGATTATTTTGATTGGTGTACTTATCTATAGATGTGCAACATTTTTTAAGAGATTGGTAAAATATATCGGTTAAAGATAGTCAAGTTGATTAATTCATAATTTTGAATGTGCATGAGTGCTTTCTTTGATGTATTTTTTTGTGTGTGTGCAAAAGCTATGTTAGATACTTCACTAGCCCAAGCCATAATCTCCTAAGTAAGAGTGTGCAACAACTACCCTAAAATGAGCAACCTTTGTCTAAGGCCTATGAATTTCCTCCATCAGTATCTCCTTAGACGTCTTCACCGTGTATGATTATGTATGTATAATTACTTATAGAAACAAGCATAGGTTCTGAGAGCACTTGTTCTTTTATAAACCAACTAGGGAAGTAGTTCCTGAAAACCACAAAGCTTTCTTTTTTGCCTTACCATTTCTTCTTTTTTTTGAGTTTATTTTGAGATATACCCACTTTAGATTAGAATCCAACCATCCATCCAAATCACATATAGATTCACTACCCTTTAGTAACCACACCTCTATCTAAAATACCTTGGAAATAACCTACATGCAATACCAACTATTCTATCATACCCTATCATTTATTCTATCAACAGGGTCTTCAAACTACATACTTGTAACTCATTCCTTGGAGTGGAGTTTACCTCAATTGAGATCCTAAAATGTTAATGGATACCTCATTACATTGTGGCATGCATAAACCCACATTAACAACATGGAATTAGATTGAGGAGCACTCATAATTTGGTAGGAAATTTCACATCAAGTGGGGTTGACTAAAAATATATAAGTTTTAAATATTTTAAATGGTCCCAAGTGTGGCTAACACAAGGGCATAATGATGTCAATTAGGTTCATAGCTGATAACTTACTATGTAAGTGTCTATTAATTTTCTTAACAAATCCATCTATGTACTAATTATTAGAGTCTGATGTTTAGCAAGACCTGACTTTGGTTTTCATTAGGATTAGAGAGGCTAGCTGCTCAACCCCTTTGCAAAATCAGTATCATGTGCCCTGATTTATATAATCCATCATAAAGCAGAGTTAGTATGATGTTAGAAGATTAAACCTTAGGTAAACACACCCTGAAATAACTTATTAGGAGGAAATTAACTCCCTCTTACAATCCAAGTGCAAGAAAAGAAATAAATGAAAAATGGAAAGACTTTAGAGGTTATTTCTGAGTCACCAAAGTCACTCAGATCTTAGGGAGAGCATATGTGACATATTTATGACAAGACTTAAACAAACCTAGTCATAAACCAAGTGTTTTTGGTCACCTAAGTTTCCTAAAGGGGATGGGGGGAGAGCATACACACTATAGTTTTTGTTTACAAAAAACAAAGAATTCAATCTAAGCAATTAGAAATTAGCTAAAAAGCAAACAAGAATTGAAAAAGCCCTTAAGAGCTTTAACTAAAATGTAGGTTATTTTTACTAACACCAAATTGAAATATGTTTAAAATTTTGGGCCCTTGGCCTTGTTTGAAAATGTAAAAGCTTAAAAATGCTAAAAGATAAATTGCTAAGTGATTTTTAAGCATCTTAACCAAATGTGAATGAATTTTAAACTTTGTTGTAAATTTTGAATTTTGTAAAGTAAAAATTGATTCAAAAACATTTAAAATTATTATTTCTTAAATCAATTATCTACAAATAAGGTTAGTGAATTAATGTGTGCTTAAGCCAAGGTAAAAATATTTCAAGTTATCTCAATAAAACACAAAAATTATCTCTCTAGAATGATTTCACAGTTTTGTAGTAAATTGTGAACTGTAAAATTATTCAAGCATAAAAAACTCAGAAAAGTATAACAAACCATAGACTTATAGTGAGTGATTTCATAGTTTAAAAATGATTTTACAATTGATCTCAACAATTTTGCAACTCAACTTGCTGATTTTTCAACTGTGGGGAAAACTTGCATAAAACATAGAAAAATAGAGAGTTACAATCTTGTAATTTGCTAACAATTTCGTAGTTAGATTGACAATTTAACAACCCAAACATATAATTTCACAACCTAAAAAGATGAATTTTCTACTCAAAATTATGATTTAAAAACCACAAAAGATAATTTCACAAATGAAAAAGATGATTTTTGAAAATATTAAACAATTTCGTAATTGACCAAAAAAGAAAGGAAAAGACATGTTTTCTTGTAAGACAAATTCATAGTTTCACTTCAAAATTATACAATTTTCTCTATTGAATTTGTAGTTTATTAAAGCCGATGTCAAATAGAGATAATTTCATGATTCTCCATGATGATTTCATTATTTTTCCTGATGATTTCGTAACTTTTTTAAATCGAATTCATAGTTTTGCAGTAATGAATTCACAGTTCTATAGTCAAAGGCCAAACATAGAAAAGTTAGATAAATAATAAGAAATCAAGATCTAAAATGAATGATTCTTGGCTCCAATGAGGTCCAAACATGCTTTAATTATGCATGTGGGGTGTGTGGTCCCACCAAGAGTGCCATTACATGAGATAGGAATCTAAGAGGGGAGTTAGTCAAGTTATAGTATGATAAAAACCAATAAGAAAACACTAAGAAACATAACACCTCAAGCCTAGACACTCAAGGACCAAGAGAATAACAAGTAACTAACAATAGAAGTTAAAAAAAGTATTTTTTACCTTCTTTGTCATCAAGAGTTGCATGTTGGCTATGGAGGGATGTTCTCAGTCATGTGCTCAAAGAGTCTTTGATAATGATTCTCATTGCATCAGTTCTCCTTATCAGCTTGGCAATGTTTGGCTTAGATTTGGAAAGATGTAACAATATATTAATAATTATGCATTATAACATTACAAGAATGTTTTGTCTCTTAATAATTGAAAATTATAGCATTACACAACAAATCTCTCTTAAAGGAATTCCTACATAGTAACATTAAACATAAAAGCTTGTTTGAACAATTATAGGTGAGGCCTTATATTTATAGCCTTTCAAACTAGCTCCAAATAGTGTGAAATTAGGTTAGATTTAACTGAGTTAGGTTTAGTTTAACTCTGATTAAGGGACAAACACTTAATATTTGGGATAGAGATCCCATTTATTAAGCATGGCTCTTTATTTCTAAATTTAAGGTTTTAATGGAGATATTTTCAATTCCTTGACTTTGAAGATGATGACATCATCATGACCTTAATTTTATTGGAATTTTATTTTTACAAAATTCATTTTCAATAATTGCACATGAAAATTTAACTTAATAATTTAATTTGATTTGTTTAGTTAACTCATTCTACTTAGCATTTTTTTACTTTAGGAATTGTTAAACTGCCCTGCTTAATGGGTCCAAAGGTCAGTCTGTCAATTTGCTAGGTCACAAGTTGACTGGAGATGAATTTGAGAGGTTAATGTTCCATACAAAATAATATCCAAAATGAGGATGCCTCAACATGATTTTGGGTACTAATGTCTGATGTGTGGATGAAATTGGGACATTTAGTGATTCATAGGATTAATTTACACTGTTTGATAGAAATCAATTTGAAGTCTAGTTAGAACACAGTTGTGGCTAAAATGGGGTGTCTACACATGATGATTCTTCTTGAATTTCATAATCCCCCAATATTTATTCTATATGCCTTGGCTGATTTATTTGTACTGGGGTCAACACAAGGCCTGCAATATTCATCTTCTTTTTAACATCCTCATTGTCTTTTACATTAATGAAGACTCAGTCATGAGAATGTGTTTTGGGGTTGTAAATGGAAAACATTTTCCCTTTCAATGCTTTAATATAGGCCTTGAATTTTTCGATCAGATCCTAATGGCTTAGGTCATGGTCATTTAAATTTAAATAAGTTTTGTGAGTTGTTGTTGCACTCAACCCTGTCTAGACTCGAGACATGTTGTGACCTATCTTATAAGGCATCAATGGCTAAGTTGCCTCTTTATTTTCTTTGCATATCAAGGCAACCCCATGAAGGAGTTGGTATGCTATCTATGACTTAGATAATTTTTCTAGGATGTATATATATAGCCTAAAGGGTGACACAAGCACTCCCTCTATCCTAATGACTATGCAATCAGGGTAGTACCAGTTGTTTGCTCTAATCTCCTTTTGTTCATGAGATGCCCATGAGATTAGGCATTCCCAAAATTGGGAAGGTGGGGAAAAATATGAAAAAAATTCCTCAATTTTAGGATCGATATGGGATGATCCAAGGGCATGACTATAGGTATTTAACTTCACAAACAATGTCTACGTGAATAGTCTCTAAGAGATGCACTATCACCACCAAAAGTTCAATCTAAAGGTCACACACATAGGTCAAATATTGTTATGAGAATTTGAGTATTATGTTTCTATTTATAAATACAAAGGGAAAGAATAGTTAAATTTTTAATAACAAACATAAAAGAGAGGGTAGGGTAAGACAAAGAAGGGAACCTCTAGATCTACAATAAACTCAATGCATTGATCATTAAACCAAGTAACTCTACCATAGTTGTACCACTTTAGACTGAGTTTCACTAAAGTTATACCTCCAATAACATACATTGGGAAGAGTCTGAGGGAATCACGATTATGCCTTCAATATGATCTCTCACTAAAGATGAGTACTAGGAGCTTATAGTATAAGACACATAAATACCATATGCAAATTTGTAGATTGACACAAAAATGATAAGTATTGTAAAAAAAATAAGATAACTCACATAGTGATTATAATATCTAAACACATTATAACCATAACACACATAAAACAACAAAGTATTAATCCAATTAACCTAGCATTGACTATGATTCAATAATGGAGATGAAAGAGAATTGAAATACATAACAAACCCTCTTGCAAAAAATAGAGATAATATTCATTAAGAGGAGTAAATGCTATTACAATAATCGACCTAGGATGACTTTATAGTCTAGAGAGATGAAGGAAAAGTAGTTGAAATCCTAGATATAATTTGATAGCACTTTTAAGCAATTTTAGTCAACCCTATATTAAAATATGGTTCTTATTTATATAGATAAGGATGGGGCACACCTCTAAATAGCATGGGGATCCTATCTTGGGCCATAATAGCCAGTCATTATAGTTCAAACTATAATTCAAAATTTAAAACAATAAAATCCCTTCAAAACCATAGAAGATCTATGGGGGACCACTTAATTGATATGAGGAGGTAGCTAAGAAGGTCCATCTCCTAAATACTTTGACCTAACATATTTAACTTCAAACATGATCTCTATGAGGTTAAACTCTTTATCCATCTTGGTGAGGTTCATTGGGGCTTCCCTAAAGATTACCTTGGATTGAGTCCTTAGTCTCTGGTAGATTTAGAAGGGTGATTCTATTAATATATGGACCTAGAATACTTGGTTGATACTCACCATGGACTGCGTTGATAGATCCAACACTACCTTGATCCCTTTTTGGTTTGCTCTCATAACATTCTCCCTCATGACCTAGTTGAATTGACCCATGTGCACTCTGAATTCCCCTTAATCTAGAAGTGTCATCTGGGTGGAAAATCGTAGATATATTGACCTCCTTGAAGTGGGTTAATATCTTATTTTTACCCTCTTCCAAGGGTTTTGTTTTAGTACGAGCCACGACCAACCATTCCTCCAATGTATCCCTCATGTTCCTAGCATAAGTCTAATATAACCCTAATTCTTAGGTTGTTATTAGTTTTAGCTCTAGGAACATCCCTTTTTTATCACCACTTGGATCTTCTTGTACTTTCTATCAATCTCTTCAATCCTCTCCATGTAGGCCTAGGTCTACTGGATAAGACCAATGCCTAGGTCTACTGGATAAGTACATTGGTCTCAACCAGAGTCTCCACTACTTTCCCAAGGACTAAAAAGAGTAGTAAGAAAGCATCATTGACCTTCCCAATTATCCTAATGGGAAAAGTGCTCTTCACTTGGGATTATAAGGTTCTAGTCTAGCTCTGCATGTCCTCAAAGAGATTTTCAAGCATATCATGAGTCATTTAGAGAAAAAAAAGTGGGTCCTCAACCATCCTTTCTTCCTCAATCGAAGTCCTCACCTTGGTGAGGGAGAAAAGATCTTGATGGGTCTACCAAACCACTAGGTTCCCTTCCTAGACAAACCTTTACATTAGTGTCCTCTTCATGCTTATTGAGGCTCGATCAAAGATCCATTACACATCTAGGTACCTTGGGTAATCATCTCTAATGCCTACAACCTTGGGACCATTACTCAAGTTGTGAGAGGTAGGAGGGGTGAATGAAATGGAAGTGAAGGGTGAAAGATGAGGGGGAGGGAAGATGGAGGAAGTGGAGGGAGTAAACAAGGAAAGCAGTGGAGGCAAAGGGGGTATAGGAGTGAAAAGAGGGAGAATGAAAGGGGAGACCTAAGGGAACATTTATGCCAACCACTATTCCTAGGTTAAGTTCACCTAAGGAGTAATTTACCCTAAAAAAAGGTCATTAAATAGTAGGGAAGAGATGGGTTGATTTAATGCAAGTCCTGTGGTGCCATAGGTAATGGAAAGAAGTGAACTAAGAGTTAGGCACCAAGGTGTTATGACTAGGACTAAAAGAATTGTGGAGGTCTAGACTAGAGTAGAAGGCCTTCAAACTAGATTTAGAGTATGACTTACCTTCTACTTATTCTTTGACCTCTTACCAGGTTCAACTCTAGATGTTATAGTGGATGGATTGGCTAGGATAATAAGATTCATGGGGGATGATGGTAGAGGACTTAGATCTAATGAGGTAAGCATCAAACTGACTGGAGTGGGAACTAAGAGGGTTCCTTTTACAAGTGGTATACTCTCAATAGTTATAGCGATGCCCATTCATAAAATCACACCTAAGGAAGGCACCAAGAGGACTTTAGGTTGTGAGATGGATGTAACGGAGTGGAAAAAAAAGGCAAGGATGCTTGAAAGGATTGAGGACAAAGGTAAATGGGTGAATGATGGAGGGGGTGCAATGGGGAAAAGAGGAGGCACCACTTGGGGGGTTTGTGGGATTCTTGATAGGTAATTATATTGTAATGAGATTTCAAAAGTATTGGCAATTAGATGAATTGGTCACTTTATTTGTTTATGCCTACTTTAAATATTAGAATAAGTGAAGTGGAATAGTTATTCATGTGGATTTAGTGTTAAGTTGAAACTCTAAATTAAAATTTAAAAGTTTTTTCCCATTATAATTTGATTTAATCCTACGTTTTTGCGAGTTCATTAGATGGTTTTCAACTATCCAAGTGCCTTCACTTTACCCATTGTGTAATCTTCACTTGATCTAACTCAGCATATGCGTATTCATGGGTGAGCCACATGTATTTATTTAGTTGGCATAGGTGGCTCACTTTCATCTCTCTTCATGCAACATATATACAACTACAAGGTGCATGAGTAATATTATGATGACATGCAATGTGCAATGAATCAGTCATAGTCTCATAGTGCTAGGCCATTTAGTTTTGCATGGAATGCAGAGTTGTGGAGATTTAAAATATAAAAAATATGGCATATGATCCATTACAAACTACAAGAATGCAATTGAACTTAGAGTAGGCTTTTTTATGAACTAAAAAGATGTGAGAGTGCTAAAACTTACCACATGGCATAAGATCAAGATAGGTGGCATAATATGATTAGATTAGATTCTCACAATGAATCAAAATAATGCATTAATAATGTGAAAAATGTGATCAAGACAATTGGATCATAGAGATTTCCTCGAGTCTTCACAACTTGTGAGTATATTATGAAAGGGTGTGAGAGTTGAAAAGGGATGCACAAAGGACCTACATAGTGAAGAATGAAAATTTAGTGGTTAAATAAATTATAACTTGGTTAATTAATTAAAAGATTGAATATTGTAGAGATGCAAAAATAAAGGGTAATGTTAGTTTTTTATTTCACAAATCTCATCGTGTAAGTTTAAGATCTTGAATTACGTGAAAAATAGTTGAAATGGGCCACACTTTTACACTCAATTCTACATACAGAGCAGGGTTCATTTTAAGAGGCCCTAATGGAAAACCTATTGGAAATATTTGGTGAATCTAGAGAAATTTGATTCATGGGCATGGAAAATTCTCTACCAATATTTTTTCCATCAACATCACAATATCATGGTTGAAGTGAATGACTAAACTAGATAGCTAGACTGAATGCTCAAGTTGTATGATGAGATGAATGGTTGAACTGAATGTCAAAATTGAATGGTTGAGCCAAAAAGCTAGGCTGAATGAATGAGTTAAATGGTTGGGTCAAATGGTCGAGCCAAATGATCAAGCTGAATGACTAGACTGAATGGTGGATTTGAATGGTTGGGCTGAATGGTTGGGATGAATGACAGAACCAAATGGTTAAGCTGAATGGTGGAGCTGAATAGCTATGTTAAATGATGAGGTCAAATGCCTACTCTAAATGGTTTAACTAGATATCTAGGTAGGTGACCTATTCATCTAGTTTGCTATTTGGTTGCTTAGTCACCTCCCCTACTCTATAAATATTCACCTCTACCCTCATTTTTGACATTTTTTAGAACTAATTTATCATCCCCCTAGAAATAAAATTCATTTTGCATCTATGGAGAGAAAATTCATTTTTAATAACCTACTATGCCCAGACATTTTGAAGATCATACAACAACCGAATGCGTACAATGATTGGATTTAGGAATGCAACTTCAGTGACCTACTATACTTGCCATAATATGACATAGACACCATGATTTTAAAAGTGATCATGTATTCTTATGACCCTAATGAGAATATCTTCACCCTACAAGTGGATTGCAGAACCATTTTATTTGGTACTTCGCCACAAGATATTCACAATCTCATAAGTCTTCTATTTCACAATGTAACCTTTGTGAGTTCTAAATCAATACTGTCAGATGAAGACATTATTTTTTTGGAAAAAAAATTGATTTGCACATCGACCAAATTGATATGTACTTATAATTTTTTTTGTATATTTAAAATTTAACTTTTACAATCTAAAATCCTCTTTTTCTCTTTCATTTGAGATAGTAAGAAGAGGGGCGTTCATGTCGAAGAAGTTAATCACCCTTTTTAAAAATAAATGGTTCAATTTTTCCAAGATAGAATAGTATTGCAGGGAGGAGAAGAAGATATTCCCTAATAGGCACTGTTTTACATTGTCCATACTATTTTCAAATATAAATTTGACTGGTGATCTTTTATTTCCTCTCGAATAACACTTGAATTAAATTTTGTGACTACCAATCCCAGTTCCATTATTTTTTGTTCCATTTTTATTCTAAAATTGTAATATGAAGCCTTCTTTGACCTCTAGAAAACATAGGGTCCACCTGTGTTGGATCCAAAAATGATGACAAACTCTTTGTCTGTGGATGAACAAGAGGATAGTGTATTTGTGCATTTATTGATCTAGATTCTAGGGTTTAATATTTATTTGTTTATTAAATGGTTACCAAGATAAATATTAATAACTATTTAATATCTATTTATTACCATTGATAGGTAAGAATGCGTGCCTCAGAAAAACAATCTACCTCAAAAGGATTGTGTGTAATTGCAGTTGAAGAATCTGCAGAATCATCCATGCAATCTTATTGACTTGCGAAATGTCCATGAGTTTCTTTGGTTTCATCTCCATGTATAGGTTTTCTATTTAAAAATTTTAAATGAGATTTTAATTTTCAAGACTCAAGTGCATTGTTTTGGTTATTTGTTTTATTCTTTTAGTTGACTCGTCAATAATTCAAATGGTGGATCAACCACCACCAAAATAAATAGTAACATCTACCATACCTTCTTGATCCTCTATGAAAGGTATTTTACATTGCATATTTTTTTGTTTTTATTTAGATTTTGATTATTATTTTATATACTGAAAGTTTGTGCAATGTACTAGCTCAAAACACCCTTATGGTTGTCACTCATAATACATCATGTATATTGGAGGATATACTGTCTCCAAATACAAGTACTAAACTTTTAATTTCAATTTTGCGTATAACTTTATTTTTTCAATTTATTTATTTTCTAAAATAACTTACGTTTTGTAGGTCATCCTCTATCTATGAAGAAGATTATGCCACCGCCTCCACCCCTGAATGCATTTCACAGAAGGGGGAAGGCTCTTTCATTAACACCACTATAATGAATAACAACACTATAAATATCAGGTTCCCAATTCCCCTCTTTCTCTATTGGAGGTTTATCAAGTGCATGTGGATTAACTTCTTTGCTAAAAAATGAACTTGATGAGGAATATCTGGGGTTTGAAAGTGGCACCGATGTTGGAACTACTTTTAATCGACATGATTTTATGCAAGGAAAAGTAGTACATGTTCATGCAATTGCTCAATAAGAACCTTTAATTACTTCACCAGATAGTCCCACCCTAATAGAGAATGTTTTAATGTCTGATGATGCCCTTACATCTTTTCTATTGAACAATTTGGTAGCATATGGTATTACTACTAGTCTTCGAGAGGGAGTAATTGATGAACTAAAAATTTGCATGTGTGGGAGGTTCAAGTGAAGGCATTGATAAAAGAAATAAATGACCATTATCATAACCACTTCAAGTGAGAAAATTTACTTGCATTGATGCAACCGATACCCACAAAGATTGATTCTTTGTTTACAAAAGCTAAATCTGGGTCAGTTATTATTACTAATACTTAAAATGATAATGTGCTGAATGTCATGCTTAACATGTTGGAGATTTTGAATGCAGAAGCCCAAACATATTTTAATAAATGTGCAAAAGACATCAACTTTGTTGTGATTACAAATAGGGAGAAAAAAAAGCTTGGGTGATGTATATTAATTTTAATCAAATTTCATGTCATTCTTAATTTTGTTCACATCTAATTACATTACATTTTAAATTACAGGCAAAATATGAAAAATTGAAAAAAGAAGTCAAGGTCCTCAATGTGCATTTGAAAAAAGCATGAAAAAATTTACAATCTACCGTTCAATTCAAGAAGCTTATTATATTGAATAAATAGAACAACACACTACAAAAAATCATTAAGGAGCAAGGATGGGATCCCAATGCCTTAAGTAAAAATATAGTTGCCGATCCAAGCCTACTTTCTACAGGAGAGATGATGGAAAAGAGGATAGGAAAAATCTTGAACATCTTAATGTTGTGGCTTCGAATCTTGAAAAGGCAGGGATATTGAAGGATAATAATGACACAGAGGATGTTGTGATTGAGATAGTAGTTGAGAAAGAAGCTAAACAAGTGGTTTAGAAACTAGTTGAATAATTGATAATCTGTTTTAAACTTTTATATATTTGTAAACAATGTTTTCTTTTAAAATATAAATTATGAATGATAATTTCAAGTTTGTAGATGTGGTGATCAATTTTATTCAATTTTAAATACTGGATGAGCCATGTAGATTGCAATTTTAATTTTATGATGTTGTAAACTTGAATGGTATTAGGCCCCCTTTTGATATTTTTAATGCACTTGTGAAACTCAAATCTCAATATAAATAGATTAATGTCAACATATTCCTTTATACAATGTTCCACCGAACATAATCATAATATATTAATCTTGCACAATTATCACTTAGTAAGAAACACAAAAATGCATTTCATAAAATGTATAATAGTTATTGCATGTTATGATAAAAAAATGAGTTATTTTCTGTGGAAGATATCTTCTTTTTTATATTTAGATTGTTTCTTGAGTAAATCATGATTTGAGATGCATTTGACGCCATTAGAAAATCACATTCATGTTTGGTATAGGTCTGTGTTGAAGATAGTATTATGATAGTAATAATAAACATTCATCAAAGTTAAAAAATATGCATGATTGATTGTGATCATGGACTATAGAATAGATTAATGGATAGTTTAATGTTATGAGGATGTTTAGATAGATAAGGACTCATGAAATCAATTTTATTCATATGAAAATTGTTATAAACAAGAGGTAAGGTCTTTACAAATCTGTGAAAAGGTTACATTTTAGTTAATCACTTTATTCTAAAAAGAATCAGTTTTAAGGACTCTAAAGTTATAAACATTTGGACAAGTTTTTAAATATAGGCTATCTACTCCCTAGGAGTGCATAGCCTACACTAACCTATAGGGAGGTACAATATATGCCCTATCTAGTACCTATATAGGGCATATATAGTAGTGTATATATAATATATAGGAGTATACATGAAGTAGATACACCTATATACAATAGTGTGTGTGTGTGTGTGTGTGTATCATGAAAGTGATTTAATTGTTACATAAAATATCCAAGGTTTAGGACTATGTTCATTCAATTTTAGGAATTTATAAAATTAAATTGAAACCCTAAGTTAAAAATTAAAAAGAAACAAGTAGTGTTAAAATTAAAATGTAGGTTCACCAAAATGTTTATTAACTCTAATGTGAATTTTAAGGCAATGAAATTATATAGGAAGTTAAATAATAGATCATACAACAAGCATGAAAAATCTACATCCTTTATAGAATTCGTAAATTGATAAAAATATAAGTTATGGCTAGGGTTATAATATTGTACTTACAAATTGATTTATTTTAGTCTATGTTATATTTCAGTCGACTGTAAGAATATGAAGACATAAATGATTTAGAAAATAAAGTTCCACTATGTATTGTGACAAGGTCAAAAAATATAGACAAGCTCATAGGGCATCATTGTCTGACACTATAGCTTTGTCTAAAGACACTGTGCACTGGGTGTAAATATATGGGCTCATTTGCCCCTATCTATAGGGGAACTATTTTCAAACAAAACTTGTTCTGATGTAAGAAAAAAATAGATATATAAAAAATATGTATCAAAGACATAAAGAACCATATTAACCTTTAGTGTTCCACTAACACAATCACAATATATTAATATTTTACATTCAACACTTAGCAAAAAATAAGGAAATGAATTTTAGAAAATGTATAATAATTATTGCATCTTTTGATAAACATGTGAAATTGAAATTCAGAAACTCTATTTCTAAAAGTTTGGTAGTTGAAAGAATACTGCACAAATATGATCATTAGTAGTAACATTTGCATCTACCGTGTTAGCGCCATATTCAGTGTCATTATTTACATCCTCTTTATTTGTCATTGTATTACTAATGACTTTTATTTTAGTTAGATAACTCCATGTTGTCATAGCTCTTTCATATGGAAATATATCCACTACATAATGTGAAACATATAATCTCAAAAAAGTTTATAAATTTCTATCCAATTTGTTTCAAAATTTTGACTTTATGAATGAGAATGCACTGAATACTCTTTCATCTTCCACTGATCCCATAATCATTATTTTATAGAGCTCATATAATCATAAATATTCACTTAGACTTTTCTATAGTAAACTACTAGAATAAAGTTTTTTTCACAATCTTGTAATTGCCCCATTCTCTGTTGGTTCGCGTAGAAGATTATATTGTTCAAACATTGTAATAAAAAAATGGATTAGTTGGGATGTTAGTAAATCCTTTCCCAAAATACCTTTAATTTCTACTCCATTCACCTCTATAGATCTACATAAATGTATTACAAGACATCGCATGTATTTTTTAAATAAATTGCTAACCATCTTTTGACTGTTATTACTGTTCTATAAAATGGGATTGACAACTGACATCACCTCCAATAAATCATCCCTTTGAAAATGATATTTGATCTTCACATATAATTTTTGCCAAACTCTACTTAGTTTCATCTGAGTTTCAGATAGAACAGTGTCATATAAAATACGTGTTACAGGTAGTTCTTCAGATTCAGAGCCCATAAGATAAGGTCTTTTGTAGAAAGTGTGCATTGGAATCTCCTTTCTATTAATAATGACATAAACATGATCATTGATATTCAACTTAAAATAACTATTAGGGTTCTGTAAATTGGTCAAACATTGCCAACTAATAAAAACAAGGCCTTGAAATGTTTCATTTGAAG